>DWQW01008329.1:0-14067 GCA_018249695.1 Heliconius erato demophoon
ACATCCTTATTGGAGCTACGAAAATGTGGGTTGCATTAAGGTTTCAATAATTTTCACATTAGTAATCTTAAGTGCTTTGCAAACATAGGTACATTATATGAATAATTCAGTAGTTAAAGCGGGCGAAACCGCAAGCGGGTCGCTAGTTCATAATATAATGTAATCCTTTATCTAATAACACAAATCGCCTATCAATAAATATTGGCAATATATTAAAACAGTGCACGTAAAATCCTGCTTTAGGTAAGCGGCTTACGACTCGTGAAATGAAAATTGAAAGGATATTTCTTGTAGTTCTTACAAATAGATAGTTTTATTTTTATTTTTTAAATATATTGAAATACTTTATTGGTTAGTGGTTGTGGGTAATCTTTTCCTGATCTCCTCTTTCTAGCTTTATGCTGTAGCCCGCAAAAAGCAGGATAGGTGGAGGGAATCTGGAAACCTAGTGTTAAGACACTTCCACTTTGTTCCCATTCCTCACTTTTCACCGAATTCCAGAGGCATTGAGTGTTGAATGGCGGAACTCAACACTGCGCTTTATCTTGTTACCAGAGCAAGGAAAATAGAATCATTTTCCCTACTTTCTCTTATTCTAAAGAAATTCCGTGTTAGGTGTTGTAATTGCAAAATTAAAGGCCAAAAAATGAAAGAATGGGATTCAGACACACAGTTACCTTTTCTCTATTAGAATTTTTTCAGCTGCATTAAGGTGTATAGTAAGCAATACGAGTGTTTCAATTATCCTAATGGCTGTGCAACAGTCGAAGTATATAATAAGTTTGGTTTCCGCGCTACGCAAATGTTGGTTTTAGTTTAAATGACCACTTAAACTACCTAAGTTTTTGGTATATGTATGTCTATTTAGAATCACAAATTTCTAAATTGAATACGTTAATATGGTTCTGTTTCTGTACCTATGATTATTTATTAAAATAAAATAAATCAGCTTCACGCTGTATCCCGCACACAGCAGGGTAGGCATAGGTAATCTGCTCATGCTCCTCACTTTCTACCGCATGCTGGAGGCATTGCGTGTTAAGTGGCAGAACTCAACTATAAAGTTGCGAAAATCAAAGATTTGGGTGTTTTAATTTCCTTGGTCAAGTAACGAGACAAAACGAGGCGTTAAGTTGCGCCACACAAACCGTGATTTCCTGAAAACGGGACGAAAGTGAGAGATTTTGACAAGTATTCTAAAAATAGCGATGCTTGGCATTGTAGACTACGATATAATGTTTTATTTTTAACTTTGACTCCGTTGCGCTTTGATAATTATAAGCTAACACTGTATCCTGCATATAGTAGGGCTAGGCAAAGGGAACCTAGTGATACAACACCCCATTTCCCACTTTCCGATGAATATAGGAAATATTCCGTGTTACTGGCGAAACGCCGTGCTTCATTTGCCAGTGTGGAGAGCGAACCCACAACCGTCTACGACCTCAAAAGTCCTTACACCTTCAATTTGAGTATATCACGCGCACCCCTCGGAAGTTTCCGAATGACCGCCATTGTAATCAGATAGACTACAAAGAGACTATCGGATAGTTTTCGCAGTATTCGATAATATATATACTTCTCGATTGCAATCGTATAGCTTGTTTGTTTGTTTATATAATTATGTTTTTCTTAATTGCCATGTCTTTGAGTGCGTCGCGGCGTTGAGTTCCGTGTCTCTGAACCCAATACCTCAAGAATTCAGCTGAAAGTAGGGAACGGAAGTATATTAATGGGAACGAACTGTTTTAATACTAGATTTCCACTCATCCTGCAATGTGCAGGATATAGCGTGAAACTAAAAAAAAGTTAAAGCGGGAATTTTTTTAGTAATATTATGCATTGGGTGACGCCGATTTTTTAATATTCTTTTTTCTTGGCTGGCATCTACTTTACGAAATCTGTTTCAATGTAAAACTTTAAATGAAAATTAAATAAAAATCATGATGTTATGTAATGTTAATCAAATGAGAAATTAGACAAAGAAATGTCTAGAATTCGGATTCGGACTGAGTAACGTGATAAAAAAGACTAAAAGGAAAATTCAAACTACCCATTTCTAAAGTCTACACAGACACAGTACTTTAATATTATTTTTGAGTTAGTATTATACGAGAGAATGTCCAATTTTCCAATGAAAATATTTTCATAGTTTCTCTGTCTTAATTACTCTACACTCGCAAGGTGCAAGAATCTCACAAAAGTATGCCAGCGTGTTAGAGCAAGAATATAGTGGTGTTAGTTATTTTGTACTAAAATGTATTATTTTTAGTGAGAAACAGATTTTTTTATGCTGATACAGTTCTCATATGCATGGATATGCAGCTGGATCCTTTCCTTTTCTATAATATTATACATTTACTTAACTTCACGCTTTATCCCTAGCGAGGTAGTCAGAGAGAACGGAGCGCCAAACGCTACGGAATATACATTTACATTTCTGTGATAATTCTATAAAGGTCCCTTTTTAGAAAAAAAACAATGTTCTAAAAGAATTAAAGGTCTAAAAAAAGTTTGGCCGAACACTTTACTTCGTTCATACCAACGCTGTGATAAGACAGTGAGATTTGGATAACTATTATAACCAAAACACCTAAGCAGAAATATATTTAAAGTAAATATTACCTATATGTAAATCGAATCCACTATCTCCGCGTATGCCACACACTGTACCACTGAGCCACTATAAGCATGCCAGTATAATACATATACAATCATTTAAAACTACATACTAACAAAACAAACATGTAAAGCAAAAGCTCTGAAATTATTCAAATGTTGTTAAGCGCATTTCAAACTAAATATCACGTTATAGGTAAGCTTCTTTCCTGGAATAGTCCGATTATATCGTTTATTTTACATTTTTTATTTTTTAGCATCATACTGTATTCGGCATAGAGCAGAGTAGACAGGGGCAACTTGGGAACCGAGTGTAAAGACACTCCGTTCCTATTAAGACACTTACATTTCTCATTTTTCGCTGAATTCTGGAGGCATTGCGAGTGCCAGAACCCAACGCTGCGCTTGTCCTCGTTACAAGGGCGAGGGAATGGAAATATTAAATATTGCATTTCCTCGGGTGGAATTCGAACCCACAATCGTCGCGTTTAAAGTTTGTGCCCCTGCGCCATGACGGCCTCACGATGGCTTCAAGTTTCATTATTTATTTGAAAGATGATATATTTGTAGATGTCCAAAAAAACCTTCTACTATAAAAATATAGAGTTTGCTTATAAAAGAAAAAGCAAAGTTGGCATAGTCGCGCCGTTTAAATAACACTGACCACAGGCTATCCATTCGTGGAGCTGGTGTGTGTGCCAAAGTGGAGGAACTTTAAAATGGGGAAAGAAAAGCATTTACTTCAGATTTTCAGGTTTTAGTATGAAACCAACATACCAAATAAATGCCCAAACCATAAATGGTTTGGGCATTTATTTGGTATGTTGGTTTTTGGATGTTTGTATGATGGGATGCTTGTGGGTTCAAATTCTATTTGGGTAAGATTTTTATATATAATAATCGTAACGTATCTGATTGAGGGCATAAAAATAGCTGAAATGATAATGATGGTCATATAATGGCAGGAGAATTTACTTGAGCCATGTCGTAGTGACGACAGCGTCTGACTGAACACTTTGCTGATGGATGAAATCCCATTCGACTCGAATCATTTGCATGTCCTTGCACTGGCAGACAAGATGTGGCGTTGAGTTCCGCCACTCAACATGCAGTGTCTCAAGATCGGATGTAAAACGGAGAACCGACTAAAGTAAAATTGTATCTATATTGGAGATACACCGTAAAGCTGATTTTAAAAAAAAAACCGGATATGTGCGAGTAGGTCTCCCTCACCGAGGGTTCCGTACAAAAATTGGAGGTCTCGAGCTTTTCCTGTTCCTGTCCATATACAAGTGTATATTTGAAGTTTTCGGCTTAAATATTCAATTCAAATATTCAGTTATTATGGGAGTATCTCAAATATACTGACTTAGTATTTAGTATATACAAATTTCGGTGAAATTCACGTGCAAAGGCGTATCTGATAGTATTGCGTTACACCTCAGTACTATAAATAGGTAAGTTCTGAGGTATATATGTTTTTTAGCTTCAAGCTGTATCTGCTGGCAAAAGGAACCTGGGAACCCAGTGTTGACTCAGTGTTGGGTGTTGAGTAGCGGAGCTCAACGCCGTGCTTTGTTTCGTTACCAGAGCGAAGTAATGAAAACATTATATATTTTATTTCGTCGATTGGGAATCGAACACAACCGGTCGCCTTTATAGACATACGCTCGCGCTCCAACGCCACAACTAGTCTCCTATAATCATTATTTAAGTGGAAATAAAACCCGTAAACATTGCACGTGTCCGATACTCTCCCACTGCGCCACAATGACGACTTGATGACATTTTTAAATAGCCCGCCTATTTATATATTGAAATGCCATTTATTTATAATGATCGATACATAAAATAATATACAATTTATAATACTAAATGCGTCACTTTATTACCAAACAGGCAAGTAAAAGTATCTATCTATATATTAGAAATTTAATTTAACTCCCGTCCTATAAATCTTCCCCTCGATTCCCACTCAAGTGTAACCTTTTATGAAACGTCGTTTTAACTTAAAAAAGAATGGTGTATTTTTTATATTCGTGTTCACTTTTCCGATACAGTAAAATTGGTGTATTAGGGGAGGTAATCAAGTCAATATACACCTTTTCAGTTTTACAAGTTTTTAGTTAGATATAGATAATTTAATGTTAAGACACTCCGTTTTTCGTTTTCAGGACCATTTCAAGACATTGTATTGAAAAGTGGAACCCAGCTCCGTGCTTAGTGTTATCAGTTAGTAAAGATATAAAAAAAAAGTTCTTGCTGTATTCCGCATATAACAGGGAGAGCGGAGAAAACCTAGTGTCAAGACACTTCGTTCTCCTCAATATTCAAGTTGCTATTTAAGGAGCTACTCAAACCCGTGATTTATCTATCATCAGAAAATGAAAATAATTCATTTCCCTGAGTGGAAATAGAACTCACAACGGTCGCATTGCAAGAACGTATACTGCGCCGCAACGCATGAGGAAATATATTATTTTTTTTAAATGTTGTCAACCTATTTTTAATTAACTCTTATCTTGTTTAGCCTTAGTAATTGTCAATTAATAATACGTATGTACTTTTAACTTGAACGAAATTTAAATTTTATTAATGGAAAATTTCTAAATATATAAAAAAAGCTTCACGCTGCAACTCGCACACAGCAGAGTAGGCAGAGGGAACTTAGTATTAAGACATTTCGTTCCCCAGTTTCCGTCGAGTTCTGGAGGCATAGCGTGTTGAGTGGCGGAACTCAACGCCGCACTTTGCCTCAACACCAGAGCGAATAAATGAAAATAAAAATGTAAATAAATATTTCTTCTCGAGTGGGGTTCGATCCCACAACCAGTTTTACAGACACACTTTGTGCCCCTGCGCCACGTCTGGCCTCAGCTAATATAGCTAATATAGCTGGCTATATTAGCTGCTATATTTATTGTACTATACTACTACGAGTAGTAAAATCCAAATTTTAGAACTGATTAGAACTTAAAGATTTTTTTAACTTTCTAAATGAAAATTTAGAAATTCCAGCGCCATACGCTTCTCAATTTTCGCGTGACGTAAACGCTAACTGAAATGCCTGCCGCTAGGAGCTGTCCAATCCGTTTACTCCTCACTTCTATGTTTTATTTTATTTATTTATGTATTTATTTAAACTTTATTTTAACAACAACAACTGCTATACAGACAAAAAAAATAAAAGAAGAAGAATGACAAACAAAATAATAATAATAATACAATAAGATCAAGCATGCAAATAATCTGTATGCAAATAATATGTATATATAATATGTCTTTAAATAATAAAGTAATGGATCAGGGAGCCAGATTTTTCGCAGCTTCACAGCAGGGAAGGCAGCGAACGTAGTGTTCAAACTTTCCGTTCCTCTCTTTCCGCAAATCAAATAATTCATTTCCTCAAATGGGAATTGAACTCATAATCGTCGCGCTTATAATCAGACGCTGTGCCGCTGCGTCATGACGTCATCTGAGATGAAAGTAGAGGGACTTTTGTTGTTTTTGATAAATAATTTATTTTATAATTATATGACCCAAGTTTATGTATACATGCTTATTAAAAGTCATAAGTTATTTAGTTCTCTACTTTTGCATTCATTTCGCACTTTGTATAATCAATTTGAAACAACCAAAAATAAATATATCATCGATCGAGTGGGATATGAAAACACCTACAACGATAAATCAACTGTATAATTTATAATATACATTTTTTTTTAATTACATCATATTGAATAAACGAAAACATATGATTCAGTTCAAAAAGTACTATTTAGCCCATTCATAAATCAGCCTCAGGCTGTTTCCCGCATGTAGCAAGGTAGACAGAGGGAGTGTAGTGTTAAGACACTCCGTTTCCAACTTACAGTGGCATCGCGAACGCATTGCATGGAAACGGTGGAGCTAAACACTGTGCTTTGCCTCGACACCGGAAAGAAGACAATGCAAATAATAAATATCATTTCCTTAAGTGGGAATAAAATCCAGAGCCTCTCTAGCTTACAGATACAATCTTGTGCTCCTGTACACTATTGTTTCACGAGACTCTACTTGGAAGAATGAATTATTTTCATTTCCTTGATCTCGTAATAAAGCGTGACGTTGAGTTCCAACACTCAATACGCAATGTCTCGGAAATTGGCCAAAAAATTGCGAACAGAGTGCCTTGACACTAAGTTTCCTACACCTAAACTGCTTGTGTAAAATTACATTTATATTTAGTGGTCCTTCGAGCCAGACTTTAAAATTTTACGATTTCTAACTATTAATATAGAACTGACACACTAGAAACCACAACAACAATACAACATTTGAGAGCATCCTAGCTTAGTTTCTGCCTCCCACAAGCATTATCTGTTCAACTGGAAAGGTACTTAGAGCAATATGTAATAGCCTCACTGTGCCTTACTTGATTGCGCCTTCAGTGGTCTTGAATTATGTTCACACTTGATATACTCAGACTATCTACATAGATTAAATTTTCTAGATAGATATCTGGTAATGGAATTTATAGTGCTACATAATATTTAAAAAATATATAGATTTTGAAATAGTTATACCATAGTTTAAGAGTTTTTTTTATTGCATAGAATAACTATTCGTTATCCGTAACTTTGCTTTAAGGAATTTAAGAAAATAAGAGAGAGAGAGAGAGAGAATAAAAGAGAAAAATGGAAAAACTATTTTTTACGTTTCCGTAGAAATTTTTAGAAATCCTTACGTTGCGCTCTCCTACGTTCCTTAACCCATGTATATGTGATAATCAAACATCGAAGCCGCGGCGCTTTTAGGTTAGACTAGTCAGTTCTTGATTTTACTTAAGGCCTTAGTCAATGCAGAAATAAATTACGTTTTAAATATAGAAATTCCTAACTTTTCAGATGAACGTCGATACAAAATAATATATTTCAGGGTTTACTTAGTCGATGCAGACCAACAAGTGATTGGCAGACCCGGTCAAACGTCGATCTATTTTCAAAGAATGAACTAAAACAACGCAAATATTTTTTTAAAATTTCGCAGACGTGCCCAACGTTCAGCTATCTCTAAAAGAAATGTATGCAAAAGATATACACCAAATGTCCACTTTCTAATCCCAACAGTATTATTAGTCCGTTGGCTGTCAGTCACGTAGTATTGGAATTTTATTGCATGTATATAAAACTAACGTTTTACAAAGATTCAATGATTTTTTTAAATATTCAAGAATGAAATACATACAGAACTCATCTTTTCGATGTCCAAACAAAAAAAAAATAAGCTCCTATGCGTATAACAAGGGCTGTAAAACGCCAACCCTTCCCTCTCCGATGAGCTCGTATTGTCCAGACACGTTGATTATTGAGTGACGTTATTCAAAGTGCATAAATTCTTTTATATACATACGGCTTTCATTGATCGCGTCTAGCCAGAATTTACTGTAGGGTAACTTTTTTATTATAAAACTGGTAGTCTCACGTAACTTCGTTTACGTACACTTTTAACCATTGGCATGCTTTTCCCATTTCATTCTGTTGTAATTGAATGTTGCAGATAGGCAAGAAGAGACACTAGGTTCTAGTGTCAAGACTCTCTGATCTTTACTCTCCATTCAAAGTCGTCAGAATTTATCACCGCGATTTGTCTTACCGGGGCATCAAAACCATTTAAATAAGACATTTTTAAATTCCTTTGAATGGATGTCAAGGTCACAACCATCGGAACGAAGTATTTTGGTACTCGGTTCTCTCTCTTCCTACTCCGTTAAAACTTTTTTGAATTTTGATTCTAAAACTCGTATAATTGTAACTATTTTTGTTTGATTTTATTTTTACGTCTTTATTTAAATAGACATAAAAATATAAAATTAAATAATAAAAATAAAAATACACTTTTCAACACTGAATCTGCTACCCTGACACTGTTCGGATATTTAATGCTACTAAGTAACTACTATTATTTCTCAAAGAACTCAACATCAAAGTCTTTAAGTATGTATATGTATCTACGTTTAATATTATAATCTTAATAGTTTGAGAGTAAGCGGCTTTCAAACTTAAGGAGGAATTACTAAGCACATGCTATTTCATGAATTAAATTTTACATGGAAACTGGACTTCTTATTATGCAGCGGTAGCATATGTATTCATTATATTAGCTTCACGTTGTATCCACATATAACAAGTTAGACAGAGAGAATTTAGTAATAAAACACTCCGTTCCCCACTTTCCGCCTAAATTTTAAAGCATTGCGGGTTGAGTGGTGGAACTCAATACCGCGCTTTGTCTTGCTACTAGATCGAAGAAATAATAATAATTCATTGCCATAATAATAATGATTGTCTTTATTTTATAGCGGAATTCAACGCCGTAATTTATAAATAAACATATATCATTTTACTTAACAAAGTTTAACAAGGCTAAAAGAGCCGTCCGTTGCATATAACTTCAAGTAGTTCTACTAAGTACTTGTCTCACTTTCGTTAAGTTAGCAACTCTGTCTATTTCTTCTAAATATTATGTTTTACATTAATTTTGTCAATTTACCTACTTTCTGCCATGCCTACTGTAATAATATTGGTTCGATCTTGACTTGGTCGAGCGCTTTATTCTCTTCGCCTCTTCTCAAGACAAAACAACAGGGACAAAAAAAAAGGGTTGTAGAAAACCGAGTGCCTACAGGTTAAATTCCCTTTACTTAAAGGGAACCTAGCCTGAATGCCCCTGCCTAAATGACAATCAGCTTCATATTTTTCCCGAATATAAGAGAAGACTATGACTTGTTATCGCCATTGAGTGGCGGAACTCAACGCCGTGTGTGAAGGTGAAAAAAAAAACACTGAATTCACTTTACAATAAAATAATTCAATGAAAGCATATATAACAGAAAATGTATATATGGATTAGTCAATTAACAATAATAGGTTCCATTTCCACCCCTTTAAGCCCTTTTAAAATAATTGAATGCTACACCTATGAGTACGTAAGCCTTACCAAAATCAATACATACAATGAGATACTCATATATTAAACACGACTGGCCGACGGTGTACTAAAGAAAGGGAATATATTTTATGTTTTTTTTTTATTTGTATCAATTTCTATACCATATATATGGCCGTTGTAGCGCAGGACCATAAGCGTGCGACTGTGAACGCGACAGGTTGTGGGTTCGATTTCTACCCAAGAAAATTAAATTTTTAATATTTTAATTTCGCACCACGTTTTCTCATCACGAGTAACTTGTATAGCTGACCAGTATATAACTATAACGTAGCGTTGAGTTTTACTACGTTGTGTTGGTCAGACAGTTAAAAAGTAGGAAAATCTATCTCTTCTGACTTAAAAAAACTCAGAAAATAAAAAAAAAGTAAACCAGCTCCACGCTGTATCCTGTATATAGAACGAATAAAAATGAACTTGCAACGGTGTAACTAATCTGTGCAAATACCGTATCCATGCATCATAATATACGAGTATAAAATAATTATTCATGCAAATAAAGTCGGGATTAACCACTAGTTTTGCATATTATAAACATGTAGTGGCCAGTCACTGCGCAGGGGTACAAGCGTGTTACAGTAACCACGAAAGGTTGTGGATTCGATCCCCACTCAAGAAAATGAAGTCTACTAATGTAATAAAGTATACTAATGTAATAAAGTGGAAGAGTTTGTTTCTTTGTTTAAACGCTAAGATATCTGACACTGCTGGTCCGATTTACTTATTTTTTATTTTGTATGAAAGCTGCATTCTTCAAAAGTGCTATAGGCTATAAAACATTATGGTGTAAGTCTTATTTAGATTTACGTTAGTACGTTGTATGACAAAAAAATATTTTTTGTTAGTTCTAAAATAAAATCCGCGACAACATATCTATCTCTTATAAATAAGTGGGAATAAGGCATTTTGTGACAAAAAATAATTGAAAATTGTAAGGTTCATCGATTTTTATTCCACATGTGTATGGAAATTACCGAACGACAGTTATTTCGTCATCAAGGAAATTTAATCAAGATAATCTTCGGCTTTTACAGCATATAATTTGGACGTATATTTTGGATAAAATGTAAAATTTAAATTATTCAACGCTCTGTTTACTGCCGCAAGCCTAGGCTCGAGTCAAGCAGGGGGCGCCCTTGCCGCCGATAACGCCCTATTACACAGCCACGTTCATGATTGAATATATCAATCTGTTGGCAAATGCAACATAATAAAAGTATTATAGGTGGTATGTGGGCGATTTTTAGAAAATTATTTATATTTCTTCGCTCTGGCGGTGTTGAGTTTCGCCACTCAACACGCCTCCAGAATTCGGCGGAAAGTGGGGAGTAGAGTATGTTAACACTAGGCACTCTCTGCCTATCCTGCTACATGCAGGGTACAGCGTGAAGCTAAAAATAAGTATATAATTTGGAAACGGTCTACAAAATCTTCTGATAGGCCCAGACAGTAAAAGGCATTTGTATTTTTAAATATGATTTAAATATAAAAGGTTTTTCTGGCGATTGAAGTGCACTTCAATTAATAAATGAATTTATTTTAAACTATGAAAGGATTATTTATTTAATCTATAAAAGGTTATGTTTATACTATGAAAGGATTATACTTTACTATACTATACTAGCTTCACGCTTTATCCATAGCGGGGTTGTCAGAGAGAACGGAGCGCCAAACGCTACGGTCTCTACATACCTCTTTCGCCTCGTCCACTGTCATCAACCTCGTCTTACATGCCCTCTGGGCGGTTCTCATGTTTTTACACGACCTTCCTCCAGTATCTTTGATACTGTGTTTTCGAAGGTCAACCAAGATATCCCCCTACTTATTCTTCTTCTGTAATACCTACGTTTCGCTACCGTATAACAGTGTCGGTAAGCAAAACTACATTTTGTACGGCCACTACGGTACTGTAACTCGCATTCTGATGATGCAGTGAGCACTGCATCATCTGCGTACAGCAGGCAATTCACATTCAGGTCACCCACTTTCACTCCCATATCACTTTTTTCACTCCTTGGAGACATCTATCCAAATACAAATTGAATAACCAAACTGACGTGGCGCAACCTTGTTTAACACCCGATTGGATGTCAAACCAGGGCGACATGCCAGCTCCTACTCGCACGCAGGCTGATTATTTCTTCAACTTCACGTTATATGAGAATATGGCAGAAACAAATTGGTATTAAGATACTTCGTGATCCATTGTTCGCCCAAATTCTAAACAGTGCATGTTGGGTAACCTCTTACCGGACCTTGTCCAGAGCGGTCAAGCCCAGTTGTATGTCTATTTTCATTTCCATCCAAACCAGAACCACATTTACAATTTAAATTAGTTGCCCCACTTAGTGACGATGACATCATTGAATTTTACTAATATGAAATAAAAGAGTACATTTTCACAAATATTTATAGCAAAATTGTTAGATTTTACTTTGAATCATATAATTTAAACTACATACATAAAATATTCCCTAGAGATATAAAATATAAATTATTACTGTAAATTGTATTAGCAACTCGAAATCCAAACGTGGAAGAACCTCGATACCGTATTCCCTATATAAACATCCCTTAATTTAATTTAATTTAAGTTCGCCGTTTCGAGTTTTTGATAATTGACATTTGAAATATTCATTGAATATAGTATTTATAGTAATGTATAAGTGTTTTTAAATGTTTTTGTTTTGTAGGTTCACGCATAGAAAGGTAAGTTCAGAGAGCCAAGTATTAAGACACTCCGTTCCCCGTGTTGGGTGAAATTAACGCGACGCTTTGTCTTATTATCAGAAGGATGAAATGAAAAGAAACACTGGTGGAGCACTCACCTCATGGTATTTGGCATCACTATATACTTGTTCTTTTAGTAAATGGTCTTCAATTTCACTGCGCGACTTCTGAATTCCTTCATCGCTTGTTTTGTTCAACTCGTGACATTATGTTGTTTATTGTGGCCTATGACATATATTTTGTACATGTGTTTTTATACTAAAAAAAAAATATACATTTCGTCTTAAAAAGTGTAATTAATACATTTACCCAAAAGTTTAAAAATTGCCACTTAAGAGAACTATACGTCACTTTGAAGTAATAAATATTTTTCATTGAAATTCACGAAAGTGTTGCACTAACCGAAGCAATATATACATAAACATCTCGCTAGCTCCAGTGGCCAACTGAGTTGGCAGGATCGGCCTATTCAGTGACCCAAAAACCCATCGAATTATATCGGTTTTTTAACAACAATTACGTCGATTCGTCGTAAGATATCTGTCTAAGGTTAATGAGTTCCGAGAATAAACTATATTTTTATTATTCTGTCGAGGTTGAATTTCAATTAAGTTATTCATGGCCTAGTGTTACAGCGCTGTAAATAGAGTGGTTCTAGGTACAATGCCCACTTGGGGGAATGAATTGTTTTAATGAGTTCAGCCACTCAACATACAATGTCGCGACATTGTATGTTACTCAACATACAGTTCGGGTTGGAGAACTATATAGGTCCCCTTTGTCTATATTTAAAAAAAAAATGCCGATATGTTAAAATGTAAATCTGACCATTTAAATTATTGACTTTAAAAAGTATTTCTAAAATACAAGAAACGTCTCTATATTTTTCATTGAACATTTTTTTTAATTAGCACTGTATTGCGCATGTACGCAAGTGTTAAGACACTCCGCTATCCACTTTCTGCCGAATTCTTCGAAGGGATTACATGTAGAGGTGCGGAATTTAACACCACGCTTTACCTCCACACAAGAAAAGAAAATATATATTTCATTTCCACGAGTGGGAATCAAATCCATCTCCTACTCCACGACTGGCCTCGCCAACTTAGCTATTTATTTCCTACCAAATCCAATGATCAAAGATATCCAAGAATTTATATTATTGAAACACAAAACATGATAACGAAGAATTAAGTATTACTGTCTATTTTCCTACATCCAGAGTACACCCCAAAGCTGAAAAAAGAGAAAAAGCAACAAGCATTTCCCCTTAACACTATAGTTATCGCATTATCAACCAATAGCTGTACAATGACTAGATTTGAGCTGCGCCCTGTATCCGCGTCCACAGTCGAGTCACGTGCAACGAATTCATATATCCCTTCAATGAATGTAAGCAAGTTTGGGAACATCTGGTGCGGCATTCATGAAAAAATAAAGATATCTAACTCCCATTTGTTCGTGGCCTCCCAAGATTTTTAATCAAAGTTGTGCTATATGGCAGTGTCATATAAATGTAATATTATTATGTTGTTTTGTGTGTTAGTGTTGTTAGAATTTATTGGAAGATGTAGGTTTTTTATATAGCAGGCAGAAGGAAGCTAGTACTATATATATATATATATATATATATATATATATATATATATATATATATATATATATATATATATATATATATATATATATATATATATATATATATATATATATATATATATATATATATAT
>DWQW01008330.1:0-14066 GCA_018249695.1 Heliconius erato demophoon
TAATTACTTTATAACTATGTAATATATAAGGAAAACGGAAACAAAAAAAAACAGTGAATTAATTTCTTTTGTCAAATAAAAATTGAAAAAGATTTCATTTTGGGTTTTTATTTTACCTTTTTTTAGAGTATTCTTTAAAAAAAGAAGAGAGATTTTTAGACAGAGAAAAAAAAATTACACTCCAGTTCCCACGCATCCTCTAATTTTATAGACATTGCTTGAAGAGAGGCGGAAAACAACGCTGCGCTTTGTCTTCTTACCATAGCAAGGAAATAAATATTATTTATTACTACGAGCGGGAATAGAACCCGCACCCATACTTCAGCATGACGTCTAATCAAAAATGACAAATGTCATTAAAAATAATTTAAATTAGTAGAAAAAAATACTTATGAAATATAACTTACATCAAATGAGTAAATAAAATACGAAACTAAGCAAAGTATGTACTTACATATGTGCATTAATCAACCATATACACGAAACATTATGTTCAAACAACAGAATAAACATTTTTATTAGCTTTTCGCTGTACCCTACATAAAGACAGAGAATATGGGTTTCCATTCAAGGGAATGGTTTACCTTTATTTTCTCGTTTTAGTAAAAAAAAACCAGCTTCACGCTATATCCCGCACACAGCAGGGTGGACAGAGGAAACTTAGTGTTAAGACACTCCAGTTGGTTTTACAGTGACACTTTGTGCCACTGCGCCACGACTGGCCTCGACTCATTTTAGTAACATGGCAAAATACGGGACTGAGCACGCTCCACAACACAAGTGTCTTGAACAGGAGGAAAGCGGAGAACGTAGTATCTTAACATTGACTTCTCCTACAGTATACAGGTTTCCTTTCAAAGTCTGATCTGGTATAGGGTTCGGCATGCAAATTCCAATATAATATTGCCCTTAGTTTCTTTTTCTCTCCTCTTAAAAAGAAAATGAACGAAACTTATCACCCTATTGAATATTTATTATACTTTTATTTGAATTGAATATTTATTACTAAATAATTTATAAAAGACAAACAATTGAAGCCGTTGTGTCGTAGCCACACAGCGTTTTGCCTTAAGCGACGGTAGTGGGTTCGATTCCTACACGCCGGAACGAATCAGTTTCATATCTCTGTTCTGGACAAATCTCAAAAATTGGGCAACGCTTGAGGAATGCAGTGTCACATAGGCTTTTTTGTCTAGATTGCAAAATTCGGGTTACTGCGTGAAACAAAAGTAATAAGCTTATTAACATCAACTCTGTAAGGTAAAAATTTACAAAAAAAAATTGACAACTCACTACTAAAAGACAGATGGTATATACAACATGTACGTACATACTTATACTAAAAAAAGCCCTCTTTCAATACTTTTTGTATCAAAAACACGTTTTGTGGGACTTTATTATTTTTTAAAAGGGTTCCGTGGGCGTGGACTTCCGTTTCATTCGTATTTTAGTTTTGGGGTTCAATTTTTTTGGGGACTTTTTTCTTGATGTTAAAACGTGACACTTTGCACTCAGTGGGCGTTGCTTGCATATGCTATTTTTTAGAACGTTATTTTTTTTTATTTTAAATGTCATAACTCACTAGATATTGTAATAATTTCAAATTAATATATCGCTCTTTTGGTGCAACAATGACTTAATTGCATTTTAAATATGATAGCACTTTTTTAAAAGTAAAATATGTCAAAATATACGGAAATACTAATGAAATTGAGATGTTCAAAATACACGATGTTCTTGAAGAAAACAAACTGCTATTTAAATCATAAGGTCATATACAGACAGCAATGTTTCACTCAATAGAAAAATATGTTAGCTAAATTAGCTTCACGCTGTATCCCGCACACAGCAGGGTAGGCAGGGGGAACCTAGTGTTAAGACACTGCGTTCCCCACTTTCTGCCAAATTCTGGAGCCATTGCGTGTTGAGTGGCAGAAATCAACGCCGCAGAAAAATATGTATTATATATTAAACAAAATTAAATAAACATGGAAAATACTTAATATAGTTCATAATACAGGATGAACTATTAAGTTGAAGGTATTTAATAAAAAAATCGGAGAAAAACAAACTTCAAACCGTAGCAGAGAAAATAAAAAAATATATATTTTAAAAGAGTGTAATGAAAAGAAAAGAGTATAATGTGGATTTTTTTTTAAATAACACCACACATCATCTGTATGTAATTCAAGCTGTAACTCACTGTACCTGTTTTTTAACATTTTTTAAAGTGTTCTACACTTAGGAAAGAAAATTACTTATTTAGAAAATGTATAAATGTTTTACCGTAGCGGGACTCGAACTCGCGCCTCCTGGGTACCGACAAGGAGGCGTGAGTCCGAGTCCCGCTACGTTTAAATTTTTAAACGTTTTCTAAAACAAGTATTTCACTTTTCCTTCTCTGGTCAGAGTTATCACCTGCACCTAGTCATAGACAATTCTTACTTGTTTTTATTTGACAATAGAGGCCAAGGCACTTGCAAAAATTAGATAAATAATATAATATTATAAATAATTTAAACTAAATATAAATGTGCTAAATTCTTTTCCCGTCGGAAATGAATAATAAGAAATATATAATATGTGAAATTAAATTATTCATTTGTCAATTGATGTTTATATGATTTAAATATATATAACCATTCCCCCGAATGGGATCGGATCTGCAACCAACACGTTGACAGATATACAGATTCAATATTTTTATGATTTTAAAGTGTTATTTATTACACACTTAAGAAAGAAAAATACTTTTTAGAAAACGTATAAAAAATTGAACCCAGCGGGATTTGAACCCACGCCTCCTGGAAACCGTCCAAACGCTCTGGCCGCTAAGTCATACGTTAAATTTTTTAAAATAAAAAAGTATACCGATTCTATTGAGTAAAAAGCCATTCTATATTTGTGCCAAGCTATCTCTTTTTAATAAGATCTTAATAAGATCTCTCTGTTTTTATCATAAAACCTCCTTCGTGTGTTCTCCATACAACATAACATTAGCGTAGCTGTGTGTTCAACTGGCACAATCGAAACGTCTTAACTGAAGAACCGAACTAAGCATAATTTTAAAATTCATAATTTTTTATCATATGAATTAAAAGAACACAAAATTGATAAACCGAAGGATAATGTTAACATGATATACTCCCCACCTTCCCCTATATTTTGGAGACATTACATGTTGAGTGACACAACTGAACGCCACGCTATATCCATTTCCTTAGCACGCTCTACACACAACTAAAACGGCTGAAAGGTTCAATCAAGGAAATTATTTAGAAAACGTATAAAAATTTGAACGTAGCAGGAATCGAACCTGGAATGGGAGGAAGGACCTGGAAATTTATATACATTTTCTAATTAAGTATTTATCTTCCAACTGTGGATTAATACTTTAAAAATGTTAAAAAAACCGCTGAAAGTTTTTTGACATATATTAACATATATATGATATGTCATCATCAGCGTTGTATCAGATTAAGAAAACGAAGATACTCGTACTGTAGAAAACTAAAATATATACGAACAGTTCGTAATAAGCATAATATTACTGCACCCGGGAACCAAACCCACAACCAACTACACAAAAACACGTCCACCAACGAAACCGACTTCCCAACAAAACTATACAGAGAACCTATGAGAAGTTACATTGTACATTTAAACCATATATTGCACTTGGATGCTGGAGCAAAAACCGAGTCATCCCTTTGACGGCGCCGCTATATAAAAAAATGTACGTCTGGACGGTACAAATCAATAAGAGCACGTATGGAACATCGTCATTTTAATTACATATAGATAGGAGGACTGCTATAGAATTTGCACCTGACTTCGCCCGTGAAATGCACTAATTAGATATTATGGATAAACTTGTTGGTTGTATGGAGTACTTTTGTTGTTTTTGTGATGGAAGTTGAATTTTACTATTTTTTCTAGTTAAGTTTTGGGCAGGTGCTTGGTGTTGGTGGACGTGATGGTTTGGATTCAAATCCTATTAGGGATATTTATATTTGTAATATACAGGAGGCTGGCACAAGGGCACAATGGTGCAACTGTAACGCGGTGGTTCGTTCCCCTATCGGGGTGGTCGATCCCCTATCGGGGGAATGAACTATTATTTATTAATATTTTCTAAGGCAAGAGCCCGGCGTTCAGTTCCGCCACTTGACAGGCGATGCCTTAAAACATTTGTCGGAAAGTGGGAAACAGAGTATTTTAACAGTAGGTTCCCTCTGCCTACCCTGCTATATGAGAGACAGCGTGAAGCTGATAAGCCGAGAGCTTTAGGTAGTCCCTTAGTCCAGTAGAGACATATGTAGGTGGTGTTATGTTCTGTCAGCCTTGCAGCATTTGGATCAGCCTATCGGTTGATTCTTCTACTTTGCTTCAACTTCTTAAATTTTAATTTTTTAAATTTGAAAAATACCTAGACTTAAAACGGAGACAGAAAAATACTGTAACAATTTAAAATTCCATGTAATTTTACAAGAATTTTAAGTAAATTGCTCAATCCAATTAAGGTGTCATTGGAATAGATATGTTACTTTCTGCTAATAGTTGAAAAAATAAATAAATAAATCAGCTTCACGCTGTATCCCGCACACTGCAGGGTAGGCAGAGGGAACCTAGTGTTAAGACACTCCGTTCTCCGTTCTAATAGTTGACAGTTTAAATTTCACCCGAAGGAGTATTTCTTTCGCATCACACGTGATACGACAAGAAGAAGGGTAGATAAAGGGAACCTAGTGTTGAGATATTCCGTTGTCAGTTCTAAGGCTTCAAAACATTGCTTGTTAGGTGGCGGAATTCAACGCTGCACCTGTGGCATTTTTTTTAGCGTTTCTATGATCTATTTTAACAAGGTGCTGCATTATATCTCTACTTCTATGAATAGTTGAAACAGATTAATAGGTATATGAATAGATTTTAGCGATAGATTTATGATATATTATTCCACATTTTCCGTCCAATTTTCAGTGAGTGTTGGAACTAAAAGCAACATTGTGTCTTGTTAGGAGAAAGAAAAATATAAAAAGAAATTCCCCTGAATGGGAATCAAACCCACAGCTGTCGTGTTAATAGTCAGACCTTGAGCCGCTGTGATATGAGTGCCTTTATTAAATTAAGAAAAATTGAATATATTTATCAATTATAAATGATGAATAGCTGTTAACCTATTTAAATAATCTTTTATTTTTATAATTTTTATACATTTTAAATAAAACTCTTCACCCGGATTGATTGTGTATATTTAATATTTATTTATTTTTTTACTTTGCTCGTGTAGTAGTTCGTGGTCGTAGACCGAGAGGTGGTAATAGTCTGCCAGTTGATACTATTATTACCAATATCAATACAAAGTCAAAATAGTTTGTTCTTCATATATATTATTTTTAATTTTTATTTTAATATAGATAAATTAATATTTACATTATCAAGAAAATATTTAAAAATCAACTGTCAATCACAAAAAGATGTATTGATTAATTCGAACCAATAACTTCTAAGATTAACATGTTTGTCAACAAAATTTTGGACATTTATTTTAAATTTTACATTAAAGAGTAGGTTGTAAATAATTCTTTAACATTTTTTACGTTTTCAGAACCCACAGCCTTTCGCGAGCGTCAACTGTTGCACGCCGTTGCACGCTTGTACCCGTGCGTACAATATAGCATAGTCATGAGAATTATAAAATAATTTTTAGCTACAGAATCGATAGGAATGATAAAAATATGTGTTATATTTTCTATTAGAGTAAGTTCGGTTCAATGCCTATTATTGTCAGATTCCTATCAAGATTAGAGTCACCTTTGAATATTGAGCGACAAATGACGAATAAATCTAGGTTCTGTCTGCCTATAAGCTGAAATTTTTACTAATACAGTAAAAAAATAAAATTAGGTTCCCTCTGCCTACCCTGATGTGTGCGGGATACAGCGTGAAGCTAATTTACTAATACAGTGATTTTAGTAAAATAATTTACGACGATTTTATTATATATTCAATAAATTAAACAGCTTCCAGCTGCATCCCCCATGTAGTTGGATAGGTAAACGCCTTCCCAACTTTCGACACATTGCGAGTTTAGAAGCGCAACATAACGCCGCACATTGTTTTACGCCAGAGGGAAAAAATAAAATACATAATAATTTTTTCTAAAATATATGCTGCGTCAATACAAAAATGTAATTAAACTATAATTTTCATTAATATAATTATTTATAAACAAACATACAGACAAAACATTTAATTTACTTTCACAATAAAAATAACAACGCAAGTATATAATAATAAAACAATAAAATCTTCACGCACATCGAAATGGCAAAAAAGGCAGTTCCAGAGATAAATTGTTAGGAATTTAGACGGTGGAACCATCTCATTTGAATACGTTGTTGAGTATGGTGTACACTGTATTATAAAATTAAAAAATCAATTCGAGACATTGCGTGTTATGTGGAACTTAACGCTGCTCTTTATCTTGTTAAGGAGTAAACATAATAATTTAAATAAGTAATCATTCAAACTATTGAGAATAGAACTCTAGATAATATTTATTCGTGAAATGTATGAAGGTTTATTATAAACAAAAAAACACCGTACCGTGTAGGCTGTCGTGGTGCAGCGGCACTGTATCTGATTGGAAAGGCGGCGGTCATGTATTCGATTTTCACTTGAGAATATTCTCATTTTCATATATATAAAAAATTAAATTCCTCCACTGTTTCGAAAATGAGGCCAAAAATAGATAACCGGAGTGTCCTACCACTTGATGCTCTCTGCCTTCTCTGCAATATGCGGATTACAACGCGCTATACAAAAAAAAATCGAACCCACTACATGCTGTACCCAGCCTAAACCTTAAATAACTGCAGGTATGACAAATTACTAAGGCACGGTAGTATGCAAAGTAGTATCGTAAAACATGACTCTTTTTCTTGAGAGTTTCGTACTAAAACCGATCGGGCGAACGATTTTCAATACATATTTAATTCCGGTTTTTCTTACAGAAACGTGATGTATTACATAATTTCTTGTGAGCTTGTAAAAATAATTAGTTTTCAAGGAAATTGAATTACATGTAAAATGTTTAATGTAAAAGGATTTGATCATGGGATTCTTTGGAAGTCGATCTAACATAAAAAAAATATCTTCTGTTACAGATTGATCGACAGGCAAAGCACAGTTGAACCCATGCGGAGTAGAACGCTGAAATTTGACTTGTAGCTTCCTTGGGGATTTTAGGGAATAATATCAAACTTGATCGCAAGAGGATTTCTCCAAATACCTACGGGAACGGGAAAAAATATGTAGAACGTTACGTTTTATAGTTCACGCCAGTCTTAGCACCAGGTTCCCAGGTTCGCTATGTGTACCCTGCTATTTGCGGGATTCACGTTCACGTTTTACGTGAAGGTAATTATAAAACCTCTTATATCATTTCGTACATGGGTAATCTAGTACACAGGTGAAATACGCAGCGATGAATCCTTGTAAAACTAGACGACAGTGTACCTAAAGGTCAATTGATAAAATCCCCTGCTTAAAATTTATTTGAATTAAAAAAAGTAGTAATGTCTTATAATCCCCAAATATCATTCAAAACGTATACAAAAAATGTGCTGTTATATATGTAGAGCAATATGAAATTAAAAATATCATAACAAACCGTCAGTGGTGGTGGCGCAACAGACAGGGTCCAACTGTAAGCGTGATGGTTTTAGGCTCGATTACCATTTGGAAGAAGTAATTAATTATTCATTTATTCAACCTGGCAACAAGACAAAGCACGGTGTTGGATTACGCCACTTAACAGACAGTGTTTCTAAAACTGGATGGTGCACGTTAATCGGAATGTTTTATCACTAGGTTTTACCCTATTTTATATATGATATATAGCGTGAAGCTAAAAAAAGAAGAAAAAATAAATTTTGAACAGTATGCGAAGTCCTCTCGTTTGTTACAAAAGGAATGGCGTAAGCTGTAATATAAATATAATCAGAAATTCGAAGTCACAACTATTACTTTCAACTAATCCTAACTACTATTCTCTAGTATTACTATAAAAAAATCACTGCACTAGTAACTAAGCGGAACAACCAGTACTAAGAATGTCTCGATATGTGATCAGGAAGTCACTTCTTATACTATCTGGAAACACCGCAGGAGTATAACAAAATGCACAAACTAAGCATCGAACCTGTATTACGCAGGAGGTGTCCACATTGGAAAAAATAAACTGCTGAACTCAACTGAAATAAATAGGTTTTTTTTTGGTTCACACTGGATACCACATACAGCCATATAGTAGGTTAGGCAGATGAAATGTAGTGTTCAAATTCGTTCTCTACTTTCCGCCGAATTTTTGAGGTATTGTAAGATGAGCAGCGGAACTCAACGCTGTGCTTTGTCTTATTATCAGAGCTATATGAAATTTCACAATATTGCGTATTGAGTAATGAAATGGAAGGTTATTATTACATTATATTGTTTAAGAATACATACATATAACTATAAGTCGCTTACCAATGTAAATATACTTTACATATATATAAGTTCTTGATCTCAACCAGATGAAGCTAAATATTAATTAAATCAATCCGTGGGACCCTTGTTGGAGCTTTATGTCCAGCAGTGGGCCCACAAAACGCTGCGATGATGAGTCAGTTTGCTATAAATAGTTATTTCACGTGAATTTAAGTTCCGCCACCTAATTATACTTTATTGGAAATTTTGAAATTATATTTTACTATCATACTTATCTTCACGTTACGTCATATCATGCTTATCTTCACGTTAGTGAGAATATCATAAGAACCTAACTGTACCTAGCAAGACGAAGCGCGGAGTTGTGCTCCGTTACTCATCACGAACAATGTCTCTAATATAGGCGGAAAGTGAAGAACGATTAGTAGATAAATACATCTACCTATATCATGATAAATCAAATCTATTTAATGTCAAAAGTGAAGAACGGAGTGTCCCAACACTACACGCAGGCTCTTTTCTTTCTTTTTTCAACACAACAAAGAAACAAATGCATATAAAACTCCTTCAATTCAAAATCCTGCAATTTTACTCTTAACTAAAATTTATGACATACTATTCTCGTAAAATATCTAGGTATCTTTAAGGTATCATCATATATCATTGCCCGCACTAGCCTTGCAAGTACTACTGGGTGATCGATGGCGCAGTGGTTAATTTTAGGGCGCAACAGCTAAGATGAAATTTACTGTCACGTAAATATTAAGTTCGGTTCTCCGTTTTGTAATGGCGAAATTTGGAGAAGGCATTTTTGAGCGGCTATTATTTTAGCTTCACTATGTATACCGCATATAGTAGGCTGAGGGAACCTGGGATCCTAGTGTTAAGACATTTAATTCTCCACTTTCCACCAAATCCTGGAGGCGTTGCGTGTTGAGTACTGGAACTCAACGCCGCTGCGTTAACAGAGCGAGGAAAATAAAAATAACAAATATTTCCTTTCTACGAGTGGACATGGAACCCACAACCTATCGCGTTTACACTCACACACACTCACACGTGACCCTGGCCACAACTGGCCTCTAATTAAAAAACCATAATAAACAAATATGATATAATGAAAATGGGGAACTCTTAACTAGGTTCCCTCTGCCTATCCCGCTATACGAGATACAGCTTGAAGCAGATTTATTTATTTTAAATATCACAAATAACATACCACATCCAAATCCATCTTCCTTCACCCGTTCACCGAAAGCACGCTTTGATACCGCCGCCCAGGAACCTCCTATACATCACTTAGTTTTTTACACTAAAACAATCCTTTCTTACTGTCCAGAGGAAACGGCGCGCTATTCCAGAGATCCTCGCACAAATATAAAAACCATCGAAACGACCCTACCGCAACAATTCTAGATATTTGGCCAGTACTTTTTTAAAGTCCAAAAATGTCGGCACATCGTACGGAAAGTTCTTCTTGAAATATATTTGTGTGTGTGTATGTATGGCGGTTCGCGCTTGGCTTGGTTTTTTTTTTTTGGGATTGGTGATTGCATTTTTGTATGCCAGCTGCCAAGTTCCTTGGACGAGGAAATGTCTAAGTTAAAGTATTGATTAGCTTGATAACTATAATGTAGTGGTAGTATGTTTAGATATGAAGGTAGCAGGTTCTTTTCTATTTGATTCTTTAATTGTGGTTTCATTTGTTATTAGATTTATTGTGCTGGTTGGCGCTTTAGGGTGCGGAGAGTGAACTTAGTGTCAATACATTCCGTTCTTCATAAACCGTATAATAATTGAAACATTACGTATTGGTAATGGAACTCAACGCCACGCTTTGTTTACCAGAGCGAGGACCAGAAGCGAATTATAAATAGTAAAACAAAGGACAGCGTTAAGTTCCGCCGCTATAAACGCAATGTCCCGAATTGATGTTATATTACTAACACTAGGGAATATAGGAGAGATTCCCTCTGCCTACCCTGCTTTACGCGGGATACAGCGTGAAGCTACAACCTTTTTTTTTTGAGTCAGTCGCGGCGCATCGGCACCACGTTTCCGACGTATATAACAATTTGAGAATCGAACCCACTACCTACATAATAAGTGTTGGCAATTTACATCCCCTAACATAATATTAAATTTCAACATTTAAAGCCAAAACGCTGTAGTTTATTTATTATTTTTTAATACAAGTCGCGTGCCAACACCCCGCTGGTTCGAACTGGCTACCCCCTCAGTCACAAGTAAATCTGATAATTTACTAATAATGCAATAGTGTTATTGTATTGGCTAATTTTAATTTAGAACCCAGTGTGACGCGTTGTTATTGGGAGGGTCGCTGGTTCGGAGTGAACTGATCTTTATTAAATGATGTGACCAATGATAAAATATAATTATTATTAAATGTTGGTAATAAATCGTTTATTTAGCTTCACGCTGTATCCTGCATATAGTATGGAAAGCAGAGAAAACCTAGTGATAAGACTCTCCGTTCCCCACACACTATCAAATTTTTAAGAAATTGCTTGTTGATGAATTAAACTCACAACTGTCACGTCCACAGTCAGTCTCTGTGGCTGCGCCAAAACGGCGTCATTTAAAAGGCCAATTGAGACTGCCCTGGCGCACAACAAGTGCCCCACAAGGGTGTGATTGTTACGTGACGGTTGTGGGTTCGATTCCCACTCGAGGTATTGAA
The DNA here is from genome assembly GCA_018249695.1 of Heliconius erato demophoon. NCBI lineage: Eukaryota > Metazoa > Arthropoda > Insecta > Lepidoptera > Nymphalidae > Heliconius > Heliconius erato. The sequence goes on from DWQW01008330.1 coordinate 11,195, forward strand.
TAATTTCGCTATTCAACACGTAATCTCCAAAACTCAACTCAAAACTCCAGAATTCGGCGGAAAATGGGTAACGGAGTATCTTAACACTAGGTACCCCACGCTTACTCTGCTATATGCAGGATAATGGATACAACGTGAAGTTGATTTATTTATTTATTATTTGTTTATGATATATTCCCTTCCTTTTCCCGAGCAGGAATCGAACCCAACCATCACGATCATAGCCACACACTATACCACTGGGTCTATATAACTATTCATACCAAACTTAACATCAATCAAACATTAATCACCCTCTCTGAGTGCTACAAAATCATTGAAAGGTGTTTTTTAATTCATAATAATAAATAAAATTTAAAACGAAAGTCTCCCTGTGATCAGAATCAAAATGAACAATACAGCAAGAAGGTATAATTTACTTCTCAGATTTTGGCGCGTGTCGCTATATTTAATGATATAGTATAGAATTACATGTATTTTAGCCTATATGTATGTAGAAATGTATAGATTTTTTTATAAAGGACAGCCTTTGACTGTAAACGGGAGTTGTGGGTTCGATTACCAATAGAGCGAACGAATGTCAGTGTTAAAAAAAATACTTTATTGAAAATTATAATTGTGTAAACCTTTTAAGTTTTTAGATGGTATGTATGTTGATGATTTAAACTAAATTGTTAAATGGTAATTAATAAAAAAATATACATTTCCTAGCTTTGATGAGAATAAGTGCGGCGTTGAGTTCTGCCACTCAACACGCAATTTCTCGAATGGGTAAAAAATGGAGAATGGAATATTGTGATACTCAGTTTACTCTGCTACATGTGGTACAGGATGAAGCTACCGAAAAAATTGTATAGATATATAGAATGTTTTGGGACGAATGGTCCTTACTTAAATAGATAGATTTAGAAATTAATAAATCTATCTATTTACATAATATATATTTACTAAACTAATATTTTGTTTTATAGTTTATCAAGTGTTCTCCGTTAAAATTGATTTTGAGATTATCAAAAATATATTAAAAAGTAACCTTCTAATAATATAACCTAAGACTCCTTACCTAAGATCATCTATCTACTATAGAGTAAATCGAATAAAAAAATATACACTGAATATAAGCTATGAACCTACACTTTACGTGTACAAACTGTAAACTAATATTATAAAGCCAAAGAAAATGTTTGGCTAAACGTGCTAATCTCAGGAACTATAGGTTCGAATTAAAAAAAAACTCTTTGCAATTGATTACAGGCATTGACACTATATTACATGTTGATAGTGTCAATCCAGTTACACAATAGGGTAAGCAGAGGGAACATGGGAACCTAAAGTTAAGATATTCTGTTCGTATTGGGTGCTGAGTGGCTGAACTTAACGCTGCACGTTACCTTGTTACCAGAACGATGATAATTTCATAGTTCTAATTAATAATACGTATACAAATTTCTCGACTGGAAATCGAATCTACGACCATGTCGCGTATACAGTCACACGTTTGTTATACAAACACGCAGGTAAATCCGAATGCTAGTCGCTATTAAAACCAGATTAGCTCATTGTCCCCAACACTCGTATAGTGCCTATGGTATTGAAGAGTTTTATCAAAAGCGGCTTAATAAAAGCTCCAGAGCGGGTCACGCCCACCAAACTAGGAAGCGTGGTGTACATTTACTATTATTCGTTATTTCTATAGAATGTTGTACTGTGTGTTTGCGATTTTTTTTTCGAATTTTTGTAGTTGAACTGTTGTATAGTTGTTAGTTTTTGGTTATATTCTTGATTTTAGGTAAAAAAATAATATTAAATTATCCATACATCCTGCGTCGCGGAACCTAACGCCGCATTTTGTTTTAACAATATATTTTTTCATATCTCTTAATTTCTTGATATTATTCATTTTTTATTTTTTTATTTTAAAACAAAAAAGTAGCAGATATTAGAACCTACAACCGTTTAATAAAAATATATCTTTTAATTTTAGGCAAACGAGTAAAGTGATTAACTTTTCGCTTAATACTATACAAGCGGCCCATAGTTACGAACCCATTCAGTATTTTTCGCATGATAGTTTCCACATTCATCCATCCTCACAAACTTTTTCCCTACTTTCCATCCAAATAAATGGCGGAATTCAACGCCACGGTTGGCGTAACCGTATCTCACTCGCAAAACACTCTAGTGTAGAATATTTTAGTATAGCGTTAAGGTAAAGCTTAGAAATACTTACATTTACGTATTAAAATCAACTAAAACTTAAAATTATAATCAACATATAAGCATAAGAGTGCGACTGTAAACGCGACGGTTGTGGGTTTGATTATCGCTCGAGGAAATTATATATTTAAACGTAGCGTTGAGTTCCGCCACTCAACATTCAATGCCTAAAGAATTCAGTGGAGAGTGAAGAGCAGAAGTGTGATAGCCCTAGGTTCCCAGATCCCCATCTGCCTACTCTACAATGTGCGGCATATAGCGTGAAGCTACAATAAAAGTTATAACCAAATCATACACAATATATCATGAAAAACAATTTTTACTTAACTTTTCGAGCCTCTCAACACGCAATTCCTCCAGAATTCGGCAGAAAGTGGGGAACGGAGTGTCTCAACACTTGGTTCCCTCTGCCTAACCCGCTGTGTGCTGGATACAGCATAAAGCTGATTATTTTCGAGCCAGTTAGATAGCGACACTCTTCTAAACCTCAAGGCACCCCTGCTTTATTAAACCAGATATAATATATATGAGGCCGGTCGTGGCGCAGCGGCACGAGGTGTGACTGCAAAATCGACTGGTTGTGGGTTCGATCCCCACTCGAGGAGATGAAATATTTACTTAAATTTATATTTCCATTTTCTTCGCTCTGGTGTCG
>DWQW01008331.1:0-14065 GCA_018249695.1 Heliconius erato demophoon
GGGTAAGGATTCATAATATTCTTTGTAAAATAACTGTAATGTTTGCATATTAACTCCTGTACAGTTTTTAAATTAGTTACACATATTATTAGCTAAATGTACAATTGGTAAATATGTAGTTATTACATAGTACACGTAGAAAGGATGTTTTTAGGCATTTCTATAAAGATTTATTTCAAACGAACGAACCAAAAAATCTATGTATTTGCTTGATATCTTTTTGAAGATCAAATCGTTCTTTATCGCTGTGTTGAATTAATTACGATTTCAACTTAACTGTTATGATTTATGTAGGTAATCTCCACTAACTATTCAATTTTGTTTACTTTATTGTATAAAATATTGTATAATAGTGCTTCAAAAATAAATATTTTTATCAACAGTCATATAATCAAGACGTTTCGAATGTCATTCTTTAGCCAGGAATCTTACCAGCGCGATTACTATATTGTTATTGCGAACGTTAGTTCGCAGGCAAACTAATGCCTTGAGTTTATTCAAATTACGATAATTTTTTTTTTAATAAACCGATTTTGATGAAACAAACTTTAGTAGTTAAGTTGAGTTAAAACAAAGCGAATTCTAGAGGCATTGCGTGCTGAGTAGCGGAACTCAACACCATACTTTGCCTCGGCACCAGAGCCACCAGAAATATTTCATTGCCTCGAGTGGGGATCAAACCCACAATCAGTCGCTTTTACAGTCACACTCTGTGACCCTGCGCGATGACTGGCCTATGTATATAATATACATATTACATATAGATATTTTCCAAAAAAAAAAAAAGAAGTATCTAAAATTTAAGTATCAAAATTTAATACGCCAAGCTTAACTTCGTTAGATCTTGGCCGTTCTTTTATATGGTAATCCGAAGGTTTGATTCAGAATTTAAGGTAATGCTGGTTAGGTGCTTCATAGAATTTGGCTCATGGCCAACCTGAAGTACGTTCAGGTTACATAGTCTCTTTGAAATCAGTTACCTCCTTATATTATGGTGATATGGAAATGTTTAAATTGAATGTGAAATGGTCCTTTTATATATATAAAGAATATTTATGATTTTAAAACTTAATTGCGTTTTTTTTAATATATATTTTTTGTAATCTATTTCAATTTTAATGTCATATACTTGTACATAATTATACACTGTATATTATATATATCTAGATTAGATATAAAATGTACAATAAGTTACTTTTCGTTTTATTATAAAAAAAATTATAATATTATGTTACGAAAACTAAAATTAATATATTTTTTTAGCTTCATATTTTAATCCGCATATAGTAGGCAGAGGGAACCTGGAAATGTAATATTCTAATGTGAAGACACTCCGTTACCCATAAGACAGCGTTTCCCACTTTCCGTCTTTTTATATTTAATATTTTCATTATTTTTTTATATCTATCTTTCTAATGTACAAAAAGTTTTGTTAGACTAATTTTAAGTGTAAATGAGGCAATATTTTATATGAGAAAGGACTGTTATAAGTGCTATAACAAAAAAAAATGTCGTTGCCCCAAAGCATAAAACAAGTAGTATTAATAAAATAAATCAGCTTCATGCTGCATCCCGCACGTAGCAGAGTAGGCAAAGGGAGTCCAAAGTGTTAAGACACTCCGTTTCCCACTTTCCGTTAAATTTTGTGGGCCTTGCTTGTTAAGAGGTGGCAATTAAAATATTAATAAATCATAATTCATTCCATCGAATGCAATCGAACCGACAATCGTCGCAAACAGTGCCCCAGCGCCACGACGGCCTCTATAAGGTAGTAACAAAAAAATATTACAGCATTTTATAACATTAAATGTATACTTTACTTCAATTAATCAAAAAAACCTCTAAACGAAACATAATATGGAGTACTTACAAAAGAAGCTACGTAATCATTTAATATTCGTATGTTAGCAGTTTCAAAGACACCGTCTGGCTCTGGTATCTTAGCGCTCCTTTGAAAACCGCTGTAGGTAGGTCATTATGATTGAGTGAATCCTTCTTGTCTGTTCAAGAATATCATTACAATGAATTTACATATACGTATATCTGAATTATTTTGCAGATGAATAATATTATTTGCGAATTTAGTTAAAAATTTCACATGAAATATAAAATGGTACAAAAAGGATTAGTAATTAATATTAAAAATAATTTTATAAGTCTGTAGTATGTATAAATTCTGGAGATTCACTTCATCAATACGACATGATCTACATGATCGACGACCATAAAACCCGAATATTGACACAAAGGAGCGCAAAACATATTAATGTTTATTTCACATTTTTTTTGAAAAAAGAACCAAAACTTTAACAAACAGACCAGACTAAAAAAGGCCAAGAACCTTATTTTTATTTGCATAAAAACAGGTTATTAGTAATGCCTCCAGAATTCGGCGTAAAATGGATTTATTAAATTCAAAATGTTATTTATTCAAATAGATTGTTGTAAGCCAGGTCTGCTTCACGCTGTATCCCGCACACGGCAGGGTAGGCAGAGGGAACCTAGTGTTAAGACACTCCGTTCCCCACTTTCCACCGTATTTTGGAGCCATTGTGTATTTGAGTGGTGGAACTCAATGCCGCCCTTTTGCCTCGTCACGTCAAATATAAATTTAAATAAATATTTAATTTCCTCGAGTGGGGATCGAACCGTCGCGTTACAGTCACACCCTTGTGCCGCTAGGCCACATTTACGGCCTCTATCGAATCTCGACCTCTTAGGTTATAAATAGATTTCACGGCTTTTTTTTGGACAATTAATATTGAGTTTATATCTGCAGTACTGCCCCATAACAACATTCCATATTATAAAACACTAGGAAAATAGCTATAGTAGACTAATCGGACTATTAAAAAAAATTATGATTCCGTCTTTCTCCTTTTTTCAGAGTTCTGCTTTAATTACAAGACATTCTTCTTCTTTTTTCTTTACGTTTCTTAACGTTTAGTAAAACAAACTATTCATTTATTCTTTTTGGAATTTAACATTAGATTGTTAATATCAAACCAATAAAGAATATGCGATAATTGACTATTCACTTCATTATAGTTTATTTTGTTACTATGCTTATTTAGAAAACGCATAAAAATTTGAACGTAGCGGGACTCGAACCCGCGCCTCCTGGAAACCCACCAGGCGCTTTGACCACTAAGCCATACGTTCTCATCAAGCTACGTCGAAATTTTTATACGCTTGCTACAACTTACTTTTGTAAAAATGTTGTTAATATTTAAGAAAATTGATACCTGATTAAATATATTTTTATTTAATATTTTACTTAAACACGGCGTAACAAAGTCTGTAGTTTCCAGAGCCAAATCTACCTCCATTCTTGTAAACGGCATTATTTTGCTATATTTCTTAATGGGAACGGAGTGAGTGTCTTAACAGTAGGTTTTCAAAGTCCCTCTTGCATGCCATACTATGTGCGAGATTACAATTATTGAATGAGACTGCTGTTTGTTATAAATTTTAAAATTCACACAAAATTTTGACTAAACTATATTTTAGCAGAGCTGTATTATGATTTCAAATTTAATTAGCATTTCTAATTATGAGTTCAAAATATTTTAAACTTAGAGATTATTTATCTTCAAAATATATAATAATTAATTTAAAATTTCGTAAAATCTCATTAAACTTATTTGAGCATATAACCTCGAGTGTAGAGACATAAAACAAATTTAAGAATCTCCGAATTAGTTAAGTTTAGTTCGAAAATAAGACATGACGTATATTTACTACACTCTAGTGTCAACAGCATGGTTGGAGCTGTGCCAAATGTGGAGCATTCTTTAATCCCGCGTAAATAATAGCAATTGTAAACAATACAGTGTGCAGTAATGTTCATGGCTGAAGTAATATATTACGAGAAATATTAAAAACCATTGTAAAACGTCGGTCGAGTCCTTCTCGCTGGATTTTAATAAAGAACTATTAAGCTGCGTCGGGATTTATGAAATGTTTAATATACGATTGTGATGCTCGAAAATATGAAATTCTATATCTAAAGCTTTGTGTCGTGGGTGGTTAGAATTTTTAAATATGATATGAATAAATAACTGTTGCAAGTTTTAAATTATTTACAGTATATTTTGTCTAAAATTACTGATTTTGACATAGGAAGATTTATACATGTTTTAGCTACCCAAAAATTATTGCCAAAATGGTCATTTGGCAAGATAGAATGCCATTTTAAAATATTTTTTACATTTATAAAGTGTTATTCCACACTAAGAATAGAAAATTATTTTAAGAAACATTTTAACAAGCGCATAAAATTTTCGACGTAATAATTTGCAAATTTAGTATTACTATATTCACTTCACGCTATATTTTTCATATAGAAATATAGGCAGAGGAAATTTGGGAACCTAGTGTTAAGAAATTCTATTACCATTAAAATACTTCCGCTTCCCGCATTCTGATGGATGGATTTCGGAGGTATTGCGTATTGTGTGGCGGAACACAACGCTGCGCTTTGTACCATAGCGAACAATTGAAAATAATTGATATTTCTATTCCTCGAGTGGGAATCAAACTCACAACCTGTCGCGCTTACAGTCACGCGCTTGTGATCTTGGCCACTAAAATTGAAATGTTGTTTGATAAAATATTTTTTTACTTACAGCTTATTTCCATCAATTTCTTCACTATATTTTTGTTATCTTCAGGCTATTTTTCACACTTGAGTAAACTTCAACTTCGTATGTAAAAGTAAATGTCAGAAACAAAACAAATGTACTGGAACGTAACTATTATAAAAACTTTTTGATGTTCTTCGAGTTTTCTTGATAATAATGTTAGATTTTTTTTTATTTATATATACATATTGTAAAGTTAACGTATAACAATCATCATATTTTATGTTCTAAATAAGCATTGTAAACTATTGTAAGTGTCAGCTTTGTGCTAAAGTAGCATTTAAATTGAACATTTAATTGACTGATCAATCGACTTTTCTAGAAAACAATTATCTGGAAAAATTATTGAGTTAAAATTAAAAATGTTATAAGTTAGGCACAAGGTTCTATTTACATTACAGTGGCAACATATCAAATATAAAAAAAGCAGCACCACGCTGTATCACGCACACAGCAGGGTAGGCACAGAGAACCTAGTGTTAAGACACTCCGTTCCCAAGTGTTGAGTGGCAGAACTCAACGCCGCGCTAAGCCTCGACACCAGAGCGAAGAAGTGGAAATATAAATTTAAGTAAATATTTCATCTCCTCGAGTGAGGATCGAACCCACAACCAGTCGATTTTAAGTCACACTTCGTGCCCTTGAAGCTGATTGATTAAAAAAAATGCATAATAACACTTTATGAAACACGTCAATATGGGCCTATTTGTTTGCATTTAATATAGGGACCAGTTTAAATATCCATTTGGATTTTAGCTTTAGTTTTATATCCCATACAACACATACTAAAGCTTTCACTGTTCAATTGAGCTTTCCTTTATATTCAATTTAACACGCCTATATTTTGAATTTATTTAAGCCTTTAGCAGTAACACCCAGTGTATTGGCTTAGCGAAATGTTATGTACATTGTATACGTTTGATGAAAAAAATAGATAAATTTTAAACTGTTAAGGTTTAGTTTAACGCTACAAATTTAAAAAGTGAATATAAAAAATAGCTTTTTAAGATAATTTTGATATTATATGTATATTTAATAATTATATACACAAAGAATATGTTGTAAGTAATACCTAGAATTCGTTTTCGAAGCAAATTCCATTATATAAATTGAATTTATTGAGAATATTTCAAATATTTACTATTTATTGAAGTAGAATTTAAAATTAAATTGATTATGAAATGTAATACATTTCATAACAGTAAAACCAGTAATACAGTTAATTCATAAAGTATGTGATACTATAATAATATACAGATAATTCATTTGGGAGTAAATCGACCACCTGTGGTAACCATTTTAAAGTATATTAACGATATCAGTCGGCTTTTAATAAATTATTGATAATAAACATTCAAGTTTATATGCAAAAAGTGATAAAAATCAATGGTCATACTTTAATTGATATGTTTAATAATAATAAAACTGATTATAATTTCGTAAAATCTATATAACATGTAATTATCAGATATACATTATTTACAAGGTCACAGATTCACACGGTCACAAAAAAATGTATAGTAAATCTCTCCTAAGGAATAAGTATTATAGAAGGAGAATCGAGCAAAAAATACCATATATGTAGCTTAATTTATATATTAATAATATTAATTAAATTTAATATTATTAGTTTTTTATTTTTCCTTTAGTACAGAAAAATTCTCCATCCTACTCTTTCTGGAATATGGGAATCGAACCTAGAACCATCGCGTTTAAAGTCGGATGCCTCACAACAACGATATCATTACATCGGCATTTGAATACAAAAATACAGAATTTTATCTCTATATTGTGTTGAATTTCACTGAATAATGTCAGGTAAATAAGATTATATTGTCACGAATGTAAGCGAGAGCTCCAATGTTATTTTGAATAAACCTCTAAAGCTATTTGGGGTCATTTTATGTATATTCATTTAAATACGTTTTATCTACGCCCGTGCAGTTGTAATAGAATAATATTGAATTTAAATTTACTTTAATATGTTTTAGATTTGAGAAATAAACAATGTTTAGCTTTTATGTTTATTAAATTAATATATAATATTAAATTATATTGTTTAGATTTAAGTAATAAATTAGTATATTGATATATTTATACTAGGGTTTATTTGTGATTTCGCATTCGTTAACATATTTTAAGAGCTCGACAGCTCTGATCGCAGATACAGTGGGTACATCAAAATAATATTAGCCTTCATTGATAAATGGATTGGCAATGCATTTTATTGGTATACTGCATAAGACAAGTACGATCTATATAAAACGCATAACATATCGGAAATATAAAATTGTATAATAACACAGATTATAATAGTTTCGAAAATATTTTCTTATTTTTTAGGGCCCCGAATTTAACCCTTATAGGATCACTTTGTCGTCCATTAAAACTATTTATCTCGAGATTGTGTGGAGGTTTCAAGCTGAATTGAATATTATTAATAATATTTATCTGTGCTTCAAGGAACCTAGATAGATAGACCTCCTTGAAGCACGGATAAAAAAATTAAGCTTTTAAGTCGACGCAATCAAAAGATACGCATTAAGGCACTGATTTTGCTGCATAAATGCAAAAAAAGCAAATAAAGAAATAATTCCGAAAGGTGAAAGTTTATAGGTATTTCATAGAAACAAATCATTACAAACTTATATGTGTTCACTTCATACAAAATAAGTACATATGCCCGCAAACTTAAGTTGGTAAACTTTTATAAGTTGTACTTCCCGTTGACCTATAAACCTGAAATGGGTACGGAAGCCTCACACTTAATAGGTTTTTTTTATTTGTAACACATAACTTACTCTAGTGTTTATAACTCACAAAATGCTTTTAGGAGATAGACTTATGCTCTATCTCAAAGCCATCTCTATCGAATATACGAATATCTATATCTAATATGAGAAAGGTACTATTTTGTCATTACCAAATTTAAATAAAAATATAGGAGATACGTTACTATAAAAAGTAAAAAAAGCAAAAAAAAACACCATTTATTTAAATACATATCATTCAATACGTAAATTGATTGAAATTATATAAATACATATATAATCACGAGTATTATATACATAATATATAAATGTAGGTAGTTATAACTTATATTAATTATATGCTAATGGACGTCAATCGTTTTATTCAGTGTTTATTAACTATGCATTTAGCAATATCGACATTAAATATTTGAACGGATTGACGGAGAATTTGCTTAATTAACATAGCCTACAGGTATTATTATCATTTTACATGATAGTTTCTATATATAAAATTGAATTTGAAATCTAAAATGATTTTATTCAGTGCTTCATTTAATTAAAATGTAAATATACCATATAAAAATATGTTACTAAATTGATAGATAGTATAAAAAAGCGTAACTAACACCCACCCAGCCTAAATTCTAAACGTTCAACTTGAGCCCACAAATTTTAACCTTATTTGATTATAACTATAATATATTAAACTTTATCAAATGAATAAATTAAAATAGCGACAAATCAAAAAGCAGAAAACAGAAGTAAGAAAACAATAAAACAAAGTAACAAAAACAGTTTCCTTCCACCTGATCAAAACTTCTCAACAAAACAAACAGAAGTAACACATAAACTACGACTAAAATAGCACAAAGTGAAGTAAAAACTCAAGTGAAACGACAAGAAATTTAAACGAACATGACTGTAGAAAGTAAAAAAGAACCGAACTGCGAGACGGTCTTTCCATTCGGTATACTCGTGCTTACTCTTTGAACTAAACTAACTTTGAACCACTAAACCAAGTTCCAAGTGTAACAAAGGTAGTTGAGAGCGAGTTGTTAACAAATGGCTTCTCTACGCAGTTAAATGATGGTGAAATTTAGATCTCTTGTTATGCTAATGTTCGCGAATACTTCAACGGCGTGGCTGAAAGAAGAAATTGTGTTTGTTCAAGTAAATGAATTGGCTTCAAGTTTATTTTGTTGTGCTTTTTGTATTGTATACAATTTTTAGAACATTTTTACATTGGTTAGTTATATTCTTGTTCTTGTTAGTTGTATTCTTGTCTACAAGTATATATGAAAATTAAAGTTATACACATAACAAAAAAAAACAATATCTTTCGCATATATTGCTTGTTGTTGTCATTTCTACTCTTTTCTTTTGTTTACACAAAGATATTGTGTAAGTATTCTATATAAGTAGTTTTTCTTAAATAGGAGTCTCAAGTTTTAAAGACAATTCTAATTTTAAACTTATTTAAATAAGGTTTTGAATATATTAATTATAGAGTAAAGAAAGATGGATACAGGAGGAGAAAAAATTCTAGTATAATACTAACACTGTACTGTACTGAATTTAGTATCACGTGTATATCAATGGAAACTATAAATATATAGGCATAACATATGCAAAGAAATTTATAATTTTCTTTAATTTTAATAGTATAATTCCTGTCCATAGAGTAATGATTATACAACACAAAGTATACATGTAATTATATGGTCTATGATGACGCTACAGACTGTCAGAAGATATATTTTAAAATAATTTAAAATAATATAAAAAATATACAATTTTGTGTATATTTTTAATAAAAAATATACAATAATAGTAATAGACATTTAAGGTCGTTTCTAGACATTTAATTAGTAAATATATTTACATTATAGTATAATTTTTGACCCAGGAAAGCCATGAAGTTAGTTTAAAAAAATAGCTTAAAGAAGTGGCAGTGACTATTATAAGATGTTTAATAAAATAATAATTGCCAAAATTATATAATGTCAGTCTATACGCTTCCAAAAGCCAAATTCAAACACAAATATCGTATATAGTTGGAAAGGACTTTTCAAGAATAATCAAATGGTAGTAATAAAATATCATATGATCGAATGAAGCAGTGCCGAAAACATAAAAGAATGAATGCGGTCGAGCGGATCAACGACGTTGCCAGTACATCTGCAGCTGGGGCGGTTAAAATGTGCAAGTATTTTGGCTTAAAGATGTCTTACGCACATGGCAGAGTAGGCAGAAGGAACCTAGGAAAATAGTGCTAAGACACTCCGTTCCCATTTCTTAATGGGAACACATCATCACTTCTATTCCGCAGTTTTCACCGAATTCTGTATCCGTTGCGTGTTGCGTTCGTTACCAGGGCGAGGAAATGAAAATATTAATTAATTTTCCTCTAGTAGGAATCGAACCCACAAACAGTCGCGCGTAAAGTCACTCGCTTGTGTTCCCGCGTCACGACGGGCCTCTTTGTTTTATATTTTAAACAAGACAATATGTAGTCGGATACCTTTTAATTGTAGCTTGGCAATCAAAAAATATTTTTAAATAATATTAGTACATAGTAGATACTTATAAGATAGTGTAATAAATGATTGTAATGGAGTGAATACTATCAATAGTTAAGCAGTCACCTCATTTGTCTTTACCACCCTTATCAAAGGTTTTTTTTTTTGTTAGAGGTTGGTCAAGGAAGATCTCTATTGACCCCGTTTGCAATTAGGAACTCGTAAGGCAAACATCAAAGTGATGTAGGTCTTAATGAATCCCTTTTTGATTTCAATTTGTTTTTTTGCTAGGAAACTCGCTTTTGCAGTTTCTTATTCTGTTCGGTTGGGACAAAAACCTGTGTTTTCTGTCTACGTTAATGAGACATTATGGATGTAGCTTTCTATTTGGTGCTTAAAAAAATACTAAAAAACTGTAGAACTTTTCTAATATGAATTTTTTTGTAAATAAAATAAAATATAATAAAAACGTATTTATTATGTGTATAACAGTCTAGACAATCATAAAAAAAAAACAATTATTTCTCCCTTAATACTTCGTATAGTTCAAGCGGGCGAAGCGAAGTGTGTTAGTTTTAAATAAAGTTTAGGCTTACGGGAATCTACTGACCAAAGTTATCAAAATAATAAGAATTCGATAGTTTACTTACTTACTTTCTTGAATATTATTTAGATGTCTTTTTAATTTTGTTTAAATGGAATACTATGCTTATAACCAGCTCGTCCTTCGACCCCATTGTGGCGCAGATTCACAAAGGTTAGACTGTAACGCGATGTTTGTGGTTTCTATCCTCACTCGAGGGAATGAATTAGTATTTCTTAATATTTTCATTTCTACGCTCTAGCTACAAGACAAAAAGCCCGGCGTTGTGTTCCGCCACTCAAGGATACAATTAAAAGTACGGGTATAGTTATTTTTGCTTGATTAATTTTAACGATATCCTCCTTTTAAGTATATTTCCTTCACGCTACAAAATACAGTAAAAAATATAACATAAAAAAACACCGTTCTCAAACAGAGAACCGAACAAAACGTGAAATTCAAACAGACCAGTGAAAAAGCTTCATAATTTTTTTAGAAAACGTACGAACTCGTACCTACTGTAAATAAAATGAATACCTATTATACTCTTTGTAGTACTTCTGCAATAATTTAAAGAGGTATTATAGTAGGTAAATTTGATATGAATGCCGCATGCATACCGCATAGCTCAATATTTTATGACTTCGCTTGCAGTGGACGTTTTGAAAGCTTAAGGAACAATATTTACTAGAAGCTCTGGATAGATCGGTTACTTTTCAAGAAGCTTTCTTTTTATAAGATAATATAAAATTATGTATTATAACAATATGTTAATAACAATTGCTATAATTTACAATTCAGGCCAATTATTGATATCAGTTGTGGCGCTGGGGCACAAATCACAGTGACTTTAAATACGATTGGTAGTGGATTAGATTCCCACTCTAGGAATTCATTTCCTCGATTGAGAATCAAAATATTTAATGTTTTGATATATTTACTTACATTTATATATTCATGTCTTCGCTATGGTGTTAAGGCCAAGCGCGGCGTTCAGTTCCGCCACTCAACATGCAATAACGAACTCGGCGGAAAGTCGGTAACGGGGAGTCTTAACACTAGATTTCCTCTGCCTACTCTGCTATGTGCAGAGTAATTTTATTTTTATATCTCGGCTTTGAGCTCTACGTGGTAAAACGAAATACCTGTTAAAAAGAAAAAAGTAAATAAGGGAGTGATTAATCATTAAGATCTCTCCGTCTAGCTATAGTATTAAAGTGTGAATATCTATCTAACGATCGGCAGTTGGCCGGAACGGGAACTGTTTACAAAGTCTATTAAATTGTAAATATACGAGAGTAGCAGTATTTCACCGATAGTGTTTTGGCGAGAGGTAAATAATAGTCGTAGTTTATCAAACTCTCCTGCGATGCTGTGTTAAATATTGCAGTAGAAAAAGATATTAAAAGATATTGCAGTAGAAAAATATATTAGATTCTATTGTACCTATTAAAATCAGCTTCACGCTATATCCCGCACACAGGGTGGTTGCCGCCGCACACAGGGTCAACGCCGCGCTTTGCCTCGGCACCAGAGCGAAGAAATGGAAATATAAATTTAAGTAAAAATTTCATCTCCTCGAGTGGGGATCGAACTCACAACCATTCGGTTTTTTTACAGTCACACTTTGTGCGACTGGCCTACTGTACCTATTTTATATAAAAAAAATATTTTAACAAAACGTCGTCAAAGAAACAAATTGTAGATTATTAAGAATTAAATTTTACGAGGTCAGACGTGGCACAGGAACACAAACTTGTGACTGTAAACGCGACAGGTTGTTGGTTCAATCTCCACTTGAGGAAATGAAATATTTAATATTTGCGTTTCGTCACTCTGGTGTCGAGGCAAAACTCGGAATTAAGTTTTGTTACTCACCACACAATGCCTTCAAAATTTGACGGAAGATACAGAGCGGAGTGTCTAAACTCTAGGCTCTCTGCCAACCTGCGACATTCAGGATACAGTGTGAAGGTAACAAAAAAAATGTAAAGTAATAAATAAAATTTCCTTTTACAATATGCCATTACGAACTTAAGTAACAAGGGACACTTGAACATGACTTACTTAACAAACTTACTTTGTATAGTATTCGAACTCATTGCTATCTAAGTATTTTCTGAGTGTCATATAAATAGTTCTAGTAGAACTAGCACTTCAATAAGCAAGTCGCAACAAACTATGGAACTTTCATTCGATTGCTCTAACAGTTTCTCACTTTGTATGTTTGTTTGTTTGTTTACATCAATTCTATTAAATGTTGTACATTTTATAAATATTTATATATAGTTTGTTATTTTTTACCTTTTCTTGTGTTCGATCCTCACACGGGGAAATGAAATATTTATTTGCATTAAAATTTTCATTTCTTCACTCTGGTGTCGAGGAAAAGCGCGACGTTGAGTTCTGCCACTCAACACGCAATGCTTCCAGAACTCGGCGGAAAGTGGGAAAAGGAGTATCTTAACACTAGATTCTCTCTGCCTACCCTGCTGTGTGTTTCTTTTGCTTCTACTTATTTCAATATTTTAACCAAAGTTTTAGGTATTTCTTACAAAATAACGGTTAGGTGGGTTTTTCTTTTTTGCCTTTTTCGAGGCGGTTATAGAGCAGAATTGCAGTGATTACTTCGTAGTTAGTCAATTTGTTCTCCACTTTTCACACATTTCACAGAGCTAATGTATGCAATGTCTTACTATGTCTAACTAGACTGAAAAAGTGTTTGTATATGTACATAATTTGGCCATCGCGAAGTAGTAACATGGTAACTGACAGTCAAATTCTGACTGAAAGCACAGTAATTGTGCCTTCGATCCTCACACGGAAGAATAATTTTCAAGGTTCTTAGCCTCCAAAAAGGAAAAAAAAACTTTTATAGTATCACTTTGTAGTCCGTCAAGACCATATACACATCTTGAGATATCGATCCCGACTCGCACTTATTTTTATTTCTCTGCTCCGGTCGACAAAGTGCAATATTGACTTTCACCAATCAAGGACGAAGTGTTTCGAATTCAGGCACAGTGCGGAGAACGTAGTGCCTAGCTTAACACTAGGCTCACTCTGCCTATCCTGCTAGATGCAAAGTAAAGTGTCTAAAAACATATTGTGATGGCACTGTACATATACATAATATATATAAATGTACTTCGTATACGTACTATCAGGGGAGAATTTAAAAGTACTAACAATGCTATCCTGATAATACATGTCTACAATTTTTAAACGCAATTTAAATATAATAAAATAGTGGGCGCGCGCGGCTTCGCCCGCTTATTTGGACACTTAGGGGTGAATTCTAAAAAAACCACGAAACACGTGTTCAATAAAATATTTTGAACAGTCTGAATTAATTTTTTTATAAAAATCGGTGGTGATTTAAAGATTTTTCCATACAAACTTTCAATCCCTTATTTGCACCCTTAGGCGGTGAATTCTGTAAAACCATGAAACACGTGTTCAATGAAATGTTTTTAAGAGTCTGAATTGCAAATTTTATAAAAATCGGTGCCGATTAAAAAAAAAATCCATACAAACTTTCAACCCCTATTTCATCTCTTTAGGGTT
>DWQW01008332.1:0-14065 GCA_018249695.1 Heliconius erato demophoon
ACATGTTTTTATCATCACAACGTCATACAACGAGTTCGTTATCAAGAGGTTAAACAAAATCGATTTCCGTAAGTGAGGCTTGTAATTTCGATAGATGAAGTGTCGATTATTTGTCATTTTAACGAAGCTCTGTGCCGCCATATAAGGAGATGCCGCCGCACACGTCGCTCCTCCGTTGCGCAAAAAGCGTAGCGCCCTGAAATTACGCCGCCGCCGTCAGCCGTACTTAACGACGTCCTCCCGCGAGGAAGTGATTATTGTTTATTTTTATAATCACCGAGGCAGGAAGCGGTGACCGCCTCGCGCGTTAAACGAAATAAAGCAATTTATCAGGGGTTGGATAATTAAGTAACTCCAATTATAAGCAATTCACGTCATGACGCCGGAATCGACAAGTAAGCTTAAAACTGATGGTGGCCAATCTTTTTGAGTTTCTTTACTTCGTTAAGGATAATGGTTTGGATGTATGTTTTTTATTTAATAAATAATCCATATGTTTTGAGGGTATTTTTGATTGATGATTTATTTCTGAACATGTACAAATAGATATTAGAATTTCTTAAAATTTTAAAATTGTATTAACATGTCTTTAGCCATCGTCATGTCGAATTATTTTAGTTGTCACTTTTGCTGTGGACAACTTTTATAGGAATGCTTATGCAAATCTTTCTAAAATTTATGTAGACTTTAATAACGATAAGTAAATGAATTTGACAGTAGGAAATTTGTTAATATTTTGTTGTACATTTATTCTATAAAATTTTTAAACAAGAATTATAAATCTATTTAATTTATGTTTTAATATAGAGTTCGCTGTCCCCTAATTCGGTTTTCTTCTTCAACAAACATTGACATTTTCCTGTAATCGCAGGATTTGTTCGATGAACATAGTTCGGTGAACTTGTCAATTTCCATCTCTTTCTTCATCGTGTTTGTAATATAAATATATATTATAACACGAAATTTCAGACAGAACAGAAAACATGATATTAATATAATCTTTGTTTCCATTACAGATTCGCGAATATATTATAAGATTAATATTTTTTGATCAACTGGGATTTGTATCTAATATTACAACGTACAGTTAAACTCATCGCCATTGCACCAACAGAACATCAATAAATGTAATTTTGAACTTTATTAGTAATCAAAATCGCATAAAAGCTTAATCCTCGTAATTTATGGAAGCTAATTCAATCATACGCGAGTCTATTTGTATACACCTCTAAGCATTCCTTTTGCCGAAGAAGGCAAAATTATCTCATTATCACAACCTACGTCGAATGAAGCGAAGCAGTCTGACTTGTGATTGAAAGTGAGTGGGACGAGAATAGTCAATTTAAGAGCACGTCGAATTATTATAATATTCAATATTTTTTATATATAAAATATTCCAATTGTTATATCAATTTAAAATTCAGTTGTTCTGTCGTTTGGTTTAGTCAATTTTACCTTACTTTAGTCAACAAATAAACGTATATACCCACTATACGTATCTATCTGAAAGAAGGTTGTGAAAATGATGGCCTAAGCCTGAATGCGAGTAAGACAAAGGTCTGACTGATATTTGAAAGAAATGAAGAAAAGACGGAATGCAAAGTTAATGTAAGTGGTAAGATATTAGAACAAGTGAATGAAGTGGTATATTTGGGAAATATGTTCAGTGGAGATGGAAGATACGAGATGGATGCCGAAAGGCGTATTGCTGCCGCTAACAGGGTCAACGAATCCTTAGCTGCATTGATGAGACGGCGAAACGTCAGCACAGCAGCACGTTTAGCCATACACAATGCAGTGTTTGTACCGACGCTGTTATACGGCAGCGAAACAAGGGTATTACAAAAGATGAATGTGGAGATGCGATCTCTTCGTGGGATACACGGAGTCAGCTTAGTTGATCAAATCTGCAATGAAGAGATACACAGAATGGCAGGTACTAGCGAGGACGTCACGGTGAGAATGAAGAAGACCATGCTCAGCTGGTTTGGGCACGTCGAGCGAATGAGTGACGAAAGAATGGCAAAAAAAAGATTACATTATAACACTTTTGTTTCCCACTTTCCGCCGAATTCTTAAGGCATTGCGTGAGTGAGTCACGATATTCAACGCCGCGCTTTGTCTCATTACCAGGAGGGCTAATCGAATCCACAACCGTCGCGTTTAAAGTCGCAAGGCTTTTGCCTATTATTCCATTTTTATAATATTAAGTAAAGAATTATAGATTATTGCTTAAAAAAAATGCTTCTCATTCTAAAGATAAAATAAAAGATAAAATTTAATATCGAAGCAATCAATTCCTCGTTCAATATTTCCATTTATGTAAACGGTTTACAAACTTCCACGTCACCACAAGTAAGGCTCGGAACGTCTATTTTCGTACCATAAATTGATTCGTGCCTAGACTCCGTAGATTGATCAAATCATATGTTTCAATGAATACACAAATTCTAGCAATCGCTACGAAGACTGGATGGATATAAGCATTGAATACTTTCAAATATATTCGTAGAATTGTTTTGGTTGATATGTTTCTTATGAGTTGGATTTTTATTTTATTAATATCAGGAGGATATTATTTATTAATATAAGATTATTTACAAGGTAATTGAAAATGGTTTGACAATTATATTTACAACAATTATGAAAAAAAAAATGTTTGTTTCAAACATATATCTATACTTGATGTCTTTTAACTTAACTTTTGTTCTTAACGCAACTTCTTAAGTAATATTTTTTCAAGGGTTGGGTTGTTCACTACCGACAAAAATAAAGTATGATATAGGTACATAGATATTTTAAGATTGTAGGTTGGAAGTAATATAAAAATAATATACATAATTTTCTTTTTTGAAGCTTAAACATCCTACATACAATAACAATATTTAATTTGTAAACGCCCCCAAAATTTGGACAAGTTAAACCTTTGCAATTTAGACTATAATTGAGTAAGCGTCTGGGTGTAGCCCATAGGTTGATCGAACGACGTAATTATATCTGGTCTCTTCCGATCGTTCGCAATATCTATTACACGGTATTCCGCACGTATTTATAGATGATTGGGTCTTGTTGTAATACCTACCCATATATGGGAGTAAATAACTGTTAATCTTCTAAATATACAATTATATTACATTACATTGTAATGATGTGAAGATAAAAATATTATTTTCTTATGATAGGTATTGATTGTGTATATAAATAATAAAAAAAATCAAATCAAATCACTTTCGTTGTATCCCACGCACAGCAGGGTAAGCAGAGGGAACCCAGTGTTAAGACACTCCGTTCCCCAATTTCCATCGAATTCTGCAGACATTGCGTGTTGAGTGGCGGAACTCAACGCCGCGCCTTGCCTCGACAGCAGAGCAAAGAAATGAAAATATAAATTTAAATAAATATTTCATTTCCTGTAGTGGGAATTGAACCCACAGGCCACAGTCATACCACAATCTGTCACACGTTCGTGCTTCTACGCCTCCACTGGTCTATACTATATACACAACTTATAAACTTCTCTAAAAAACAAACCGTTAATAACGCAATGGTCAATATCTAATACATTTTATGTATTAAAAATTACGTTTAGACATTAACCTATCAACAATGTTAGGTAAAAATATTTGAGCAACGGCCAAAATACTGCAATAAATAAGGGTAGAAATAGCAATAACAATTTGCATATATTAACTCCAACAGTGCCTACGGCTTTGAAGGAATATGTATGGGGCATTTGTCCTTGGTAAGGTCTGAAGCCACATAACTCAGTGGAACGCTTTCTACCTTATTGTTAGATACAAGTTTACAAGAGCTTAAGGCGTGTGTAGATGTGAGGTTAGATTAAATTCAAGATATTTTAACTTTAAAGCTTCCTATGTGTTATTATTTAAACATTATTACAGTGCAATTAAATTTAAGTCTGTGGAAATTTATTATAGTAGCTCTACGCTACTACTATATTATGAAGTAAAAAAACCAATACATATCTAGTCATAGAAAAATTAAGACAAAAACGTATGTAAAGGAAAACATAGTATGGCTTACTATAGTAACTAAATAAAGATTAATTTTTCATAACAAAATGATAATAATTTCATAACAAATTTTTTAAATAATTATTCAATTCAAATATAGTATTATCGGCGTTGAGTTCTGCCACTCAACACGCAATGCCTCCAGAATTCGACAGAAAGTGGGGAACGGAGTGTCTTAACACTAGGTTGCGTGTGCGGGATACAGCGTGAAGCTGATTTATTTTATTTATATATTATTCTATCTATTTCAATTAAAACAGGTCTGTTCATGATATCAACAATTCTAAATATTGTAACTCCTCGGATGCGGTTTTACGCAAAGATACGCTCTAATAAGCTTCATATATTAAATTAAAATATTCAAGGTAATAATGTTTTCTAGAAATAATCTCAGATCTTGATAACAAAAGTCTTGAAATAAATTTATTTCGTTTCCACGGTCATACGCGGAGGACATAAAATGCAAGAATAGGTAAACAACAATATGTCTAGTACATACATAAAAGTTAATATTTACAACAATAATACACGAACAATGTAATCCGATGTGTGTTTCTAAACCGTATAACATGTGATTGCAGCTGTAAGCATTTTTTTCCGATTAGCAGTTGACCGGCGGAACTCAACACCGGGATTTGTCTTTTAGAGCGGGAAAATAAAAATATTGTAAATATAATTAAATTAAATTAAATATAATAATTACCCCAAGTAGGGAACTAAACCTACAACCGTAATACGATATAAAGGAATCTATCAAGACGACCTCTGTATCTAAATGATTTACATGTGATAATATCCTTAGTAGCGCTATTCTCAGATCTTAGAACTTTGCCATCACCTTCTTAGTACAGTGCTAGGCCATAAATAGTCATGGCAAGCTGAGCGAGCCAAGGCAAGGTGTAGGTGTCTGCAACCGAGCGGGTTTTAAATATCTTGAAATGGAATTTAGTTAGAAATCAATAGTCATTTTCATATTATTTTTACAAGATCCTTTTATAGGTAGATTCGTTGAACTTTTAATAGGCATATCTGGTGACCACAGACCGATACATAATTTTTATTTTATACTGCATAACGGTTTTTTTCTATAGAGATCAATAAACTTAAACTACAAATTGTCCAATCCAAATGGTAAACAATATATGTTTATAAGAAACAAACATACTTTAAAAAAATATGTGAAAGAAAATCAAAAATAACACTTTTATAGGTACTGTTACATCAGGGTGAACTTTCCTTTAATTACATATAGTAAATTATAAAAACAGGTCAGCGGAACTGAAATCCAGGTCCGACGCGTGTAAAGCATAATCTGTACATAAAAGTTAATTTCAAAATGGTTACCCCTAAATCATATGGTTTAAAGAACTTTAAATCTTAAAAACGAGTCATATGCGTAATAAAACTTTATGGAATAAAATAGAACATTCGTTATGTGTATCGAAATACCAAAATGCTTTTTTTACAGCTTCTATTTTTTTGCATATAGAAGGGTGGATATTGTTACCCCAGTGTTGACACATTGTTCTTCTTTTCCTTTCCTTCTTCATTTCCAGCCTAATTTTGGATACATTGCGTTCCTGTACCACGACTGCCTCAATACTACACATAGCAGGATACTCAGAGAAAACACGGCAACCTAATGATGAGATACTCCGTTCCCATTAAAACACTTCCGTTCCCCACTTTCCGCTGAATTCTGCCTCGTTTTGCCCCGTTACCAGAGAGAAGAAATGGAAATGAGCTCACAACCTGTCGCATTTACAGTCGCACGCTTGTGACCCTGCGCTACGACGGCTTCGATACTATTTTGGTAAGTAAAATAAAGTTTGATTGTAAAAGTTAATATCATTTATATACTATCAATATTTTAAAACTATTTGAAACTGATTTGTAATTATAATTAAAATTATTATGTTTTTATAGATTACGTAAAATAGAAATGGCATCGTCAATTTAATAAATATGATAATACCACTATATAAAACACTTGCAATCAGCCCTTTTGACAAATTGAGTATATTTATTGGGTGTCGACTTCAATTAATATGTATTTAGCGTAACAACTTTGTTATGACAAACGCTATAAATTATCTTGATTTAGATTAAGAACAAATTTATCTATAGGGACATTCTAAAATTATCATTTCGTTACGTATACGACATCGCATTCAACGTTCGCTTGTTAAGATATTGAACAAGATATCGATTGACTTACTGTATTGATTTTACGACTACCTTAGTTTACGTAAAACATATCAAATATGGAACTAACTAACAAACTATTGTAATAATTGAGGCCAGTCGTGGCGCAGTGGCACAAAGTGTGACTGTAAATCCGACTGCTTGTGGGTTCGATCCCTACTCGAGAAGATGAAATATTTACTTAAATTTATATTTCCATTGCATCGCTCTGGTGTCGAGCGCGGCGTTGAGTTCTACCACTTAACACGCAATGCCTCTAGAATTCGGCAAAAAGTGGGTAACGGAGTGTCCTAAGGTTCCCTCTGCCTACCCTGCTGCGTGGGGGATACAGCGTGAAGCTGATTTGATTTATATTGTAATAATAAAGTAGATAATATTAGTAATTTCTTTTCTAAATGTCGCTGCAGCTAAGAGTTAGTAGTAAGTTATTATTAGCCAAAACTGCAATTTTTTTTTTACTCAACAACAGGCAAAATATATTTTCAATTATATAATTGTTGCAATTTTTTTAGAGAAAATGCAAATGATTTAAAAGTATAAACATATCAGTAGTGTCAAAGTCAAGACCAATGTGTCTATCAGTGTGTCAGTGTTTTTTTTATTTTAATAGTAAATATCAGAAGCCAGTCGTGACGCAGGGCACTAGTTTGCGACGTTAAACAAATTCACAATTTGTCGAATTTGTCGAAGTGAAATATTTAATGTCCTCAGTCCGGTAACGATATAAAGCGCGGCGTTAACATCCACTATTCAACACGCAATGCCTTCAAAATTCGGCGGAACGGATACTTATATGTATCTTAGATAAGATATTTATTAAGATATCTAACATTAGGTTTCACCTGCCCACCCTGCTATAGCGACTAAAAAAACTAAATTAAGTAAAACAGCATCATATTTAAGTTATATATTTTATTAATATACTGCAAATCAGTTAATACAGCGGACTTTCCCATGTCAAGAGTCAATGGCAATAAACAGCGGCCGAGCTTCGTCTAACTGCTCGACCGTACCAACTCCAACTTATCGGTACACTATAAAACGTCTAGAAATGTTAGCTTTCAGTTCTCGGAACACCTAAATCTACCACTGCTGGAATGTCTTCCGTGAAAGTGAAATAAATATTTCTGGAAAATAGTCCCTATTTTGAGTGTATTAAGGCGTAACGGTAAAAGGGCTATCGAAACGATGGTAGTTGTTGCGCCGAGAAATATGTAGGCTGTATAATATATTAATGAAATTGCAAATGGTCTTCTAAGAAAATTAAGTTTATTGCCGTCCTTTGATCAACGGCAATAGTATAAGTTAAGTTATGAAGGATATGTTTGATTGCACTTTACGTTAATCATATAAGTTAGTGTGTGATAGCTTATTTAGAAGTAAAATAAAACTAGTTAAACTATTATTAGATTTATTTAAAAAAAATATTTCTTCACTCTGGCATGACTGGCAAAAGTAGGCGTTGAGTTTCGCCACTCAACACGCAATGCTTAGAAAAAATTGGCGAAAGTGAGGAACGGGGTGTCTTAAACGAGATTCCCTCTGCCTACCTTACTATGTGCGGGATACAGCGTGAAGCAGATTAAAATAAAGACAAAAATTACTGACTAATTTTGTAAGAAGAAATGTCTGGCATATTTTTGTCATTTAAATCTATTCAAAAAGTGATTGAATGTAGACAAAATATTATTGACGTTCTTAAATCTAGAATTTACATCTCCTTTGCCTCTCATTTTATTACCCCAAGATGGACGAAACGCGCGTTACGTAAGTAAACGACTTTAAGTGTCGCGCTGGCGTGACATTTATCGAATTTTGAGAAAGGTCACCGTATAATATAATAATACAGAAATATTAAAAGCAATTTTATTACTATTTTGATCAATGTTTACTTTTACATTTATTTTTCACTGCAAATTTCGTTACTGTATTTAAATAATGATGAATTGAGTCGAGTATTGATATGCCTAAGCAAAATATATACAAACCTATATCGTGTTATGAAAAAATTCTGTAGTAAAAAGATCAATAACTTAAAAGTTCAATAGTATTAATTTTAACAGAAATAAAAAAATCTGTTGTTTTTTTCACAAATAAATAATTCAGTTTTTTTAACAACTTATTACTTAAAGTTGACATAGAACCTTCAATCACAAAACCTAATTAATACTAGATCCTATTAAAATGATCCTTAAATAATTCCAAAAAGAGAACCATGTCATTATAAAACCGTGTGGGCAGAGTGTTTATACGCTGTGTCGGCCAAATCCAGCACAAAACAACAAATTGCAGGTAAGTGCTTTATGTGCGTGCGTCACGGGCTTTAAGAGGCGTCGAAATCGAGAGCTTACTGAGCCTCTCTACTATGTTATACGCTGTGGACGTTGCTTAAGGGCTTTACCACGTAATACGTTAACACAATAAAGATGTCGTGGTTTTTTTTTAATGATTTTATTGTTTGCAATCATTATTTATAGGTAGTGTACACTTAAAGATTTATACGCTATTTTGTAAGCGGAGCTTTATAAAAGAATTTTTGTTTTCGTAATTTAACGAACGAGTTGAAGAACTGCGCTGGTGTTTGTTATCTTTGTGTATCTCACGTTTTTTACGTACGTAATGAATGGCGGAACCTAACTACATTTTAAGGAACCAGACAGAGAAGATAGTATATTACAATTATAAAATATTCTTATGCGTGAAAGAAGCTGCAACTATTGCAGATAATTAAATACGCTCCAATTACATTATTTCTATAACTACAAATTCAAATAGATACAATCTATAATTACTGTTTTCTTAAAATAACAAAGTAATTTTAAATTATTAAATATTTTACAATTTTTCATAATAACTATTATATTTAGACTTTGACGGTATTTATAGTTTTATTATCTCGTTGCGGTTATAAGACAAAGCGCGACGCTGAGTTCCGCAATCAACATACAATTTCTCAAAAAATAGGGCGGTGCCTAGAGAACGGAGTGTATCAACACTAGTGTGGAGTCAAACAAAAAGACGTTACAACAAAGACATCTGTCTGTTTATAATATAACTTTGCCCTTAAGAAATTCCGTTAATAAGGTCGAGGAGCCCAGGTGCGATATATGGGTCCAGGAAATGTTCGACTATTTGTACGATAAGGAGTTAGGACGGAACGTTGTGAATTATAATGATGTACATGTTGCCACTGTTGCCATATGCTATAGCTTATGGTTTAATTAAATTATAATTGATTTGATTGCTAATATTAACGTATATTTTTTTGTTGTAATTTAAGTTATTTATTATAAATTTAGTAATTTATTAATTAATGAAAAAAAAGCTGTTGTTTAAAATATATTAACAGGGGAAAATTCATATTTAAGTGTGTAACAAAAAAGTTATTTATTAGTTGATATAGGTATTCAATGTTTTGTGAACTACACAAAAATAATTATTAGAGTCTTTATCTTTGTTTACTTTAACCGCCGCCGCATTGTTTTGTATGTTTTTATCCGAATAAGCTAAAATATATGCCAGAGCAAAATATGAATATAAAACATATTTTCTACATTTTTTTTAATTAAAAATATATGCAATAATATTGCTACATTAAATACAATTATTAAAAATATACATTAATGGTTTCTTATAATTGTTTGAACAGACTGAAACAAAGAAATGCGTACAAGACAACATCAGCGATACGTTTGATCTTATTTGTAGGAAAAAATGCGAAAAATTCCATATAAACAATATGCCATTAGCGCTAACGCCGGTTCAAAATATTTGCTTTTTAGAGTAGGTATGTGTATGTGTATTGTGTACATCGCATCGGCAAGGCCGCCAAACGCCTTATAATGGTGAAATCGTATGACAATAACTAAATAAAATCTCTTAAGGTAATATAACTTAAATTCAATACAAAAATATATATACAAATATAATGTGTACATTATATTTGTATATATTTTTTAAAAATTTGATTAAAAATATGGAAACGAAATGATAATCTATTAAAAAATTTAAATATATCAATATTGATTTTATTCAATTTCCATTTTTAGTCAAATTAAAATTTATTTTCTTTTGTTTGGATAATTGTCTTGTACCTATTTAAATGTAAAACTTATCTATACATCCTTATTAATAGAGGTTTCGATCAATTTAGGTTACATAGCTGTTAAAACTATTTATATTCATTTATATAAAACTTACCTGAGTGGGATGATGCCTGTACAGGTACAGCTTGGTGCCTTGCAGTACTGCCCACACCTGCTTCCACGATCTGTCGCTCGCACGCTAAATAAAAAGAAATATATAAAATAAATATTTTCATACATTAAAAATACTTTTAAAATTTTATTCTTCGAATGTAATTCAACGTAAATTAACGGATAAAATTATTTTTAAAATTGTTTAAATCTTAGTTAGGAAAAAATATTACAACAGCGGTGTAATTGTCAAGGTATATTTGTCTTCATATATGTTTCTAAGTTTATTTAGTCTATGCATATTGACCAAAGCTAAACAGGGTTACTCTTTATACTAAGTACATTTTATTAAAATCAACTATTTGAATATTTAATATAAATATTTTTGAAATCCATGAAGGATTTCTATGTTATCAGGTCACACCTGATAACATAGGATGTGGCTCCATACCAAACTAATGAGCTCAAACAAAACTAAAACAAACAAACTCGTATTTCAAGTTTTTTAAAATTTTGTTTATAAAACGAGTTTCTTTTTTTTTTTTGAAACGTCAAAAACACGATCGACAAACAAGTATGTTTGTCGATCGACTTTTTTCATTCATATACATTTGATTCATCATATATTTGGTAAGCATTTATATATGTTCACTGACCTGATGATAGATAACCTAAAAAAAAATGCAACTAACGCTAAGTTTATGTATTCTATACATACAAAAGCAAAAGCAGTAATAATATATATTTTATATTTAAAATACTTAATAAGTCACATTAATTTAAACTTACAAAGTTTACTACTTGTATTTCAGAGAATAGACAATCTGTAAACTAATATGGCGTATATTTTTTGGCGTTTTTAGCTGTCAAAAATTATTTTTAAAACTTTGGAAGAATAAATACTAACTAGCACTTTGAAAACTACTTAACAAAGTTTTATATATTAATTATTTAAAAATCACGAAATATAATTTACTTACTTTTCCATTACTAACCACCATTTTTATTTGTACATTGCCTTGTACATCCGCTTCAGAAACTTCAGCATTTTCGGTAGCCTCTTCTCCTTTCTGCTCTGGACTGTACGCATTAAAAATTAACAATATTATAATTAAAAAAAAAACAATTCATATAACGTTATTATTATAAAAACAACAAGTAGTTATGACCCACCAAAGAGGTCTATCTGTACATCGTTTTAATAAAACTTTTTTACATATATATGTAGTACGAAATATACACAATACGAAAAAAGCTATTTACAAGAGTTTTCGCTTATTACAATATAAAATAATAATTTACTCAATAATTATGACATAAAATACATAGAAAACAAAACAATGAACATCTAATGGCACATGCTTACACCGAGATAGCTGAACTCTAGACGCATTCAAAAAACATGCATTTTATTTATTAAGTCATGCACCACATATTAACTATAATAATACCTAGGTATTATAAATATTACCTATATCTTTATAAATAACTACATTTAAAATCTAAACAATTGAAATATTTTAATGATTTTTGTTAATTTATGAATAAATATTTAATTTTAATGTTGTTTGAGGATTTTTGATGAGAGGGTCTAATGAGCTGCTATTTCGTATATTTCCTCAAGTACGTCGGGAAAGATTCGTGTGAGAAGCGCCATCTATCATACGAACGCTGTTAACAGCCACACATTACACAGACTAAGTTATATTGCAAAAAACACTGCCATAAACATATGTACGAGTGAATCAAATTAAAGTAGATATTAAAACATGTCATATTTTAAATTGATTTTTTATATTTAATATATTTTAAAAACATTATAAGAATTTTAAAAAAATAAATAACAGTAAATATTTAAAGTTACGGTCGCCAATTAATTTTGAACATTTAAATATAATTACGCCATCTATAAATATAATACAATAGGCATAATAGACTCAGGCATTACATATCTAATAAAAGTATTTAAAAAAAAAAACAAAATATGACAGTGTTTTAAACAATAAAACCCAGTCGAAGCGGCATGGAGGCGGCATAACGTACCGCAGCGGTAGAGTCGCTTGGGGGTCGAATATTCGCAGCAACGGAGTTATATCTTCAGTGAATCGTGGTGGTCGCCATTTTCGGTAAGCACTGCGTTTTTTTAGAAACACACATACAAAAACCAATAATTTGATTTGCGCGCAATAACGTTAACACGACGATGTTTTTGATATTACAATACAATTTATATATACGAATATGTATTTATGTATCTATCTACAACAAACAATGTGATGTATTGAAGATACAGAATGTGTGCTAAACATTTACTACATATAACATATAAATAATATGTTTGTTAATGATAATTGGTTTTGTACTAAAAGTTAACTACTGAGAGACTACTGGAGGGGCATTCATGTCATTTATATCTACCATGTTGTTATACTTCAAAATAATTTTCATTTTTAAAATATTATATATTTTCGTTTTAATTTAGATAAAAACTAATTTTAAATATAGAATGCATCATTAAAATTATTAAATACCTCTAAACCCGTCACCATATTGTAAATGCAGATTCTTTTGAAAAACTATGTTCTTCTTCTTGTCATTTATTAACAAACATACAGAAAAAAAATACATTTTTTTATTACTTGGCAGATATAAACGACTTAACAAGTGAATTAAAACGTTACATCAAACACGATACCTTCTCAAAGCATGGTGATCGGCATCAGGCTCCACGTCGCTGTCTAAGTGCAGTCTGTCACCCCACGTTGCTTTTAGGTAGGAAACCCTGCGCATCGCGCGTTCCTCTTCTGCTGGCGAGGAAATGTGTTTAATTAATACAAATATATAAGTAGTTCTTTTATAATATAAACATATCAGTATTTTATATTAATTTAAAATTTTTTACATAATTTGATTGAAGTAAAAATAACAAAAAAAAATATACTTTAACTTAATATACGCCATATTGCATATTTTTAAAGGTTTTAAATTGTATGTTACATACTCATATTTATACTCATATTTTTCATCAATTTTAGATATATACATATACGAAAGAGAAATATGATTAGATACTTTTTGAATTATTATATAAGAACTCATATAGCACGACAGACAGAAAGGACCTATAGTCTAAATAGTCTTTTAATTCT
Source organism: Heliconius erato demophoon (assembly GCA_018249695.1). Lineage (NCBI taxonomy): Eukaryota > Metazoa > Arthropoda > Insecta > Lepidoptera > Nymphalidae > Heliconius > Heliconius erato. The sequence continues at coordinate 13,585 of DWQW01008332.1, forward strand.
CCGCCCGGATTCGAAATATGTCGTGTTTAGTGAATTAATTCTTTCTATTTTCTTATTTTCATAAATATTTTGGACTTACTTTTGTAGCTAAATATATCTTAAATATATATAGCATAATAACGTAAACTACATAAAATAATAGTTATTTTAAATTGATTATTATATTATTATTGATTATTATTATTATTAATTTGAGATAGTAGGATTGCATCTGATTGCAAACGTGAGGGTATGGGATCGATCACCACGCAGGGGAATAAATAACAAGAATAATAATTTTATTATCATTTGATATAAAAAATGTTATAATTTACCAATATGTAATAATCTTATTGTAGATTTTTATATATTGTGGGTTAAGATATTTCACTGACCTCCCATTTGTGCATCTTTCTTCTGTCGTCTCGTCACCAAATCATCAGCAAAACCTGTTTAACAATTATTTACTTCAAAATTCCGCAATTCAATTCATTTATAAAAG
>DWQW01008333.1:0-14063 GCA_018249695.1 Heliconius erato demophoon
AACAAATCCATTATACACTAGAGATATCAATTAGCAATAATTAAATAAATATAAAAGACAATTAGCAACCGTGATCGAACATTGGTTTTTATAACTATGCAATATTTGTTCAGCGATGACTTCAGAGTTCAAATTTAATACGGAAATGGCATACAGCATTTGAAATAATATCTAGTTTTTTTTTGCTTGTACCTAGTGTTTCGAAACCTGGGATCCTAGTGTTTTGACACTCCGTTTTCATTAAAACACAATTCTTGCCACATTGCGTGTTGAGTTGCGGAACTGAGTTCCGCCGCTAATATGTAGTTATTTTGTAAGATATCACGTTTCTCGTACATATAGCATGATACAAAGAGATAACTTAGTGCTAAGACACTCACTGTTTTCACTGTATGACACTATGGTATCTACATACACGTGATACACCATGAAGCTTACACTATTCCTCGAATGGGACTCGAACCAGTAAACAACGCCTTTATAGTCAAGCTTCCTACTGCACCACGCGCTGGCCCAATATATTCATCATTATTTTAAATAATTTATATCTCAACTATCACTTCATATTATAAAATCACAATCAACGCGCTGTGATACCTTATCGCAACACTATGTTCTAGGAAATTGTGTCAATAGATAACCTAATAAATAAATATCGATAAATTTAGTAATCTCGATAAATTTTGTCGTGAAAGTCCTAATTTCTAGCACTTGACCGTAATATTAAGAGATATAAAAATAATAATTTCGACACTTTTTTAAAGAGTAAATTATTTTAAAAAGCCACAGGCTATAAAAACCATAGTCACGTATAGATACAAAGCAATACACAAAATTATTAGTAGGTACTAAAATTAACACTGTGTGATTTTTTTGATAGAAGTTATAATTCATAGTTTAAAAAAATTGAAAACATATTAATAAAACGAATGTAATAAATAAACTAATTCTATATGTTTACTAGTGAAGTCCAAGGTTTCACCAGTAATTTTCGAACTCCATCAGCTCGATGGTACCATAATGTTGTATTTTTATTTAATCTATATATTATAGTTTCATTATGATACAACATTTAGAAGTGCGTGTTATTTAGGTTCTTACATTTTATTACATATTTATTTACTTAGTTAGGTTGTAACTTACAGCTCAAACTAATAAAAGCTTCATAAAAATCATCTTCACACTTTGCATCTTCACGTTTTTTCCCGCATAGCTATGTAGGGAAGTCCTAATGTTAAGATACTCCGTTCTCCACTCTCTGCCGAATTATTCAGATATTGTGTGGTAATTTTTTTATTGTAAAAAAATAATATAATAATAATAAATAATATAATAACAGAACCCTCATAAATTCTAAACTTATTCGTTCTTTACTCCTTTTTTTAAGCACATCAAATATTCCTGACCCGTTTTCCATTTAGTTCAACATAAAAACAACAATACAACTGTAGGTGTACTCTGTACAAGGTTACTCGGAGATTGATGTATCGAAATATGATTGATTTGACTGGAGTGATCTCATTTGGCTTCATATTAACCTCTATGCTGCCGCAATTTTGATTGAACGCAAAAATATTTAAAACTATGGCGTGGCGAGTGGAACGACTTTTGAACGCGATTGTGGTGGGTTCCGCAGCGTTGAGTTCTGCCACTCAATTTACAATGTATCCAAGACTGAACCCTGTATCTCTCCTGCTAAATGCGGAACACAGGGTGATATTGGTTTCACGTTCTATCTCGCAAAAGAAAAAATGTTTTTATATCATCATATATTTTAACTATCGCGGCGCAGTAAAACTGCGACTGAGTATAACCGCGACTGATATACGCGACGGCTGTGGGTTCCATATGCACTTGAGAATATACTTAAAAAATATTTGTTTTCTTACTCCAGTAAGGTACCATGCGGCGTTTAGTTTCACCATTGAACTAGCTATGTCTCAAAACTGGACCATTAACAGGGAATGGAGTGCGTTGATCTTAAATAATTGGGTATAGTGTGGAATCCGAAACAAAAAATACTTAGATAATTAAATAGATTATATTTAGAAGTTAAATAACCATTTATAATTTTAATAGATGTATGATTGAAGTATTCAAAATTAAAACAAAAAAGATGTCTGTAATATAGAAATCGTGATAGTGAAATTTTGTTTTTATATTTGTATGTAGGTTTGTACGTATATTTTATGTTATTATAGTGGTTAACGATATTTTCGGATATATTTAAGTTTTTTGCTATATATAACAGAAAGGATCTTTTTATCTCATTATCATATCTTTTTTGGCCATCGTGGTGCACCTGACTGTAAACGCGACGGTTGCGAGTTCGGTTCCCACTGGACGGAATAAATAGTTTTCATTTCTTTGCTTTGGTAAGAAGGCGTTGAATTCCGCCATACGAAACGCAATACCTCGAAAGTTCGGCGGAATGTGAGAAACTGTGCGTTAACATTAGGTTATTTCAACCTACGCTGCTATATACAGATTACAACGTGAAATTGAAAAAAGAACGTCAAATATATACGTTTAAAAACTTTGCTTGCGTCGCTAGCAAATATCTCAAAAACTGTAAATACGTCATTGTTGCACCAAATTTTAAAACGAGCCGATCTCTGGGATTTTTTAAAAATAAACAACGTTTTATGTCACAGTCAAATATGTAATCTTCACATTCTAAAGCTTATTGTGTAATTAACACTCCAATAAGAAACTTTTTCTTTATTATTCGTTATTTACTCAGTAGAATTCCTTGAAATTTGTGTGATATTCACCGCTATAGTTCAGTAGAAAAAGTATAACATAAAAATGTATTATGAGTTCAAAATTTAGATTTGATTTTTTTTACTGCCTTCCGCGATGGTACCTTTACCTGTGTTACTCGACGATTAAGTGCTTGTAGAAGTCAAATTGAATAATTAATATTTTGAATTGTATGGAATCAGATATTTTCATTAACCAACTTAAAAAAGGAGAAGGTTCTGTATTCAACAACGATATATTTTCTATGTTGTCCAGTCGTGGCGCAGGCGAACAAAGTGTGACTATGAAAGCGACTGGTTGTGGGTTCGGTTCCCCACTCGAGGTAATGAAATATTTATTTAAATTTATATTTCCGTTTTTTGCACCACTCAACATACAATGCCTGCCACCATTTGTGCCACCACTCAACATACAATGCCTCCAACTTTCGGCGGAAAGTGGGGAACGAGGTGTCTTAACACTAAGTTTCCTCTGCCTATCCTGTGCAGGATACAGCGTAAAGCTGATTTATTTGACTTTATTTTATCCATCCTTTTCTTCATAATTATTAACCGACTTTTTATATATTTTTTAATTACTAATTTTTATTTCTGAATTTTAGGTGTAAAACAAGGTAGGCGTTAAGACTCTCTGTTCTCCACTTTTCGATTTTTTTATAATCACGGAATTCAACGGCATATTTTACTTCTCTAGGCTTATAAGTAACAAAATGAAATGGAAATTGAACCCACAACTATCGCTCATATAATCTTTATAACTGTGCCACTATTTTAAAGACAGTTTTTTTGAGAACTAAAGTGAAAAAAATAATAGACGACGTTGAAGTCTTAGTTATGAAAGAAATTAGAAATCGTGCATTTGAAAGTGCTAGATCATACTACATATGTTTTAAACAAAGGCAGAACACAAAGAAGACAACTGGCTTTTCTCTTAAAACTACTTTCTTTTTCTGTCTCTTTTGTAATATTTCAAAGAGTATATGAAAATGTAAGGCCATCGTGGTGCAGCGGAACAGCGTCGTTTAAACGCGCGTGGAGAATCAATTATTTTATTTCACTGCTCTTGTAAAAAGACAAAGTACGGCGTTGAGTTTCGCCCCTCAATACGCAATGTCTTGAAAATTGTGCGATAGTGGAGAAAAGAGTGCCTTAACACTTTTATGTTACATACTGAAAATTACTTAAAACAAATGAGACCATAGTGATTCAATGTGTCATCGTCTGATTTTAAACGGGACAGTTGTTGGTTGGCCACACGGAGAAATGAAAAAAAAATCTAACTAACTTTATAGTATTATAATGGATAACATACTATTGTCTCGAAATGAAAATAATTAGTTATATCGCCAGAAAACGTAGCGTTTAGCTCCGTCTTTAAGCACAAAATGTTTCGAATCCGTTAAAAAGTAGTTAAGAACATCCTGTTATTAGTCATTCTTAAACTTAACGTGCGTAACTAAACAACGAATGCGAAAAAAATAATAGGTTTGCTACGAGTTAGTTAAATAGCGTCCCAATTGAATTTTCAATACCATAAAATTGTACCATCAAGCGTTATACATTAATGTGTGCTGAGTTCAAAAACATATGAATGGCCATATCTGATTTTATAGAAGGAAGTGATTAGCTTAGGTTATATATTTTTCTGTTTCTAAATAAAATCTAGCTTTATACTTTACTTTATACACGTTGTATCCCCGCACATACAGAGTAGGCAGATGGGAACTGGGAACCTAATGTTAAGTTAATATTGTTAAAATTTTCTTTGCCATTAACACAGTAAATACAAATATTCCATGCCTATACCCGGGGGCTATTAAGATTTACGGTCAGACGCTGTGTCCTGACAAACAAAAAGACAAAAAGGCCTTTATAGGTTCTCACTTATCACTCTGCAGAAAGAGAAATCTGCAGAAATTATACTATAAGTATATTTTTATTATAAAAAATGGTATATGGATCAACTAGTAGTACTATATGCCTTAACAAGGCCAATACACATATTTGTACTTCCTTTCCTATTAGAACGGATTAACATACTATTATTTCCGGTTTTCACTAAGAATAAAATTTTATTTTGTATTATTTTTTTTTATTGCACTTCTAATATTAATTCAAATGACCTCCTAACCAAAATATTTTTTTTCAATTGAAATATATTTATCAAATCTGCTATACCGTTTAAAGGAAGCGAAACTACTTTTTTTACGACTCCTTACAAGCCAATCAATGTGCATTAAATAAAAATAATAATACAGATAAAAAATTAACACATCATAAAAAACTACCATTTTCTACCAAATTCTCTCACGTTTTTTTTTTTCGGTTATATTCTTCGTCGTTGCACTAAATTTTAATCGTTAACATGTTTATAGGATTAGTTCTAATTATTTATCTGTGAGAAAATCTTTTAGAGTATTATTTAAAATCTATTTTATTAAAGAATTTTACAATTATTTGTTATTGTATGAATATTGTCCACCAAAAAATCAAAATGTATGCATGATTATGGATTCAATCGGTCTGTCGTTTCTAAAAGTGAAAATCGAAGAATAGAGAATCTTACCACTACGATTTATTGGGCGTACTCTGACAAATGTAGTAAATTGAGTAATGAAGTGACTCCTAAATTTCATTTCTCTTAATATTGGATGTTATTGTTTAGAATTAAATGTTTTTATGTTGTTTTCACGTTCAGATAACAAACCCACAAACTTTGACCTGCCACAATATAAAAAAAAATAGCTCAAAATAAATTAAATATTTTTTATATTGTAAAAAAATCTGCTAATTCAGTTAAAAACTAACCCATTGTTGAAAATATAATAAAATAAAAATTAACACAAAAAAAGTAATAAATAAGTAATTAATCTTCAAGGCCCTCGATATAAAATTGTTCTTTTCATTATTATAATTTGACTGAAATGATACAAAAAAATCTCACTACCGTAAGCGGTTTAGATAAAAAGCTGAGCAAAAAATGATGAAAATGATGTTTTGATGAACAAATTATTTACTAGTAAGAAGAATCGTGAGTTACTTATCACGTATTGAGGCATCCGATTTCCTGAACTGCTAAACTGTTGAGTTAATCATTATTACAATAAAAAAAATGTATGAAGGTATGTATGAAGTCATAGTTTTATTTGTATGTTTTAATGGCATTGCTAAAGGTTATAGGTTCAAAACAAGCTTTTAATTGTGACTAGATTACAAAATATTACAAAAAATCTGACTGAGAAACATAAAAATAATAATTTTTAATCATCACCAACAATATAACAGCAAGCAAGAATGATATTAATTAAATATCTTTTTAACTTGACTGGAAAAATGCTGTTTAAGTGGATATTAAAAGAGGAAAAAAAAGAGTCATCTTAGTTCATTCTGCACGCTGTATCCTGGATACATCAGAGTAGGTAGAGGGAACCTAGACGTTAAAATATTAAAAAGACAGTTAAAACCCTCTATTCCCTATGAGTCGCCCAATTTTTAAGACACTGTAGTGAGTAGCGGAACTCAAAGCCATTTGTCTTGTTACCAAAGCCTCGCTCTAAAAATAATTCATTTTGAGAATAGAATGGAGAATCGAACCCACAACCGCCGCGCTTATAGTCAGATGGCCGGCGTACAAAATAATAAACAAATTACACCCAACTCAACACTTTAAATGATGCGTGACGATCCTAACCTTAACGAGACGGTTAAATCAAACGCATGACCAATTATTATGAAGATAGGAAGTACTTAATGGCTAGAACGTTATGATGTCATGTTAATTCCCACAATAATAGTCAACGGAGAAGGATTCACCGTGTGCGATATTCCTATATCTATCTACCTGGAGTCGTGGCGCGGGTTGGTGTCTTTAACGCGACTGGTTGTGGATATAATCCCCACTTGAAATACTTAATATTTATTCAAAGAAAGACTTAAGAAAGGAAAATTTATATTTTCATTTCTTTACACTTTAAATTTAAAGCTGATCTACTCCAAAGCTACGTTATGCTTTAAGAAGTTGAGAAAATCAGCTTCACGCTGTATCCCGGACACTGCAGGGTAGGCAGAGGGAACCTAGTGTTAAGACACTCTGTTCCCCACTTTCTGCCGAATTCTGGAGGCATTGCGTGTTGACTGGTAGAATTCAACGCCGCGGTTGGTCTCGACACCAGAGCGAAGTAATGGAAATATAAATTTAAGTAAATATTTCACTCCTCGAGTGGAAATCGAACCCACAACCAGTCGGCTTTACAGTTACACTTTGTGCCCCTGCGTCACGACTGGCCTCCGAAGAAGTTGAGGAATACTTTAAATTCACATATAGTTGTCAATAAATGTTATTTTATCATCATGTTGTGTTCTAACCTGATGCTAAGACCACCACCAACCATCATCCAAGCTTTGAGCATTTAAGTGTTACCAGAGCGAGGAAATGAAAATACTTCAATAAGGAATAGAACTCACAATTCACCAAATCCACGTCGCCATGAGAGTCTCTTAATATATACATATTTATTTGATTGTATTTGAATCAACAAATTCAGATTGAAGATGCAGAATGGAGTGTATTGACTCTAGGTTCTGCATAGCTTGATTGCGTTTAGCTAAAAAATTTAAAATTATTAACTGAAAACTAGATCAAATATAAAGAAAATCATAGAGTAGCTTTCGGCCATCAGTCCACCTGATCTGCCCACAAAGCATCCTCCAATATTTTATAAGACAGAGAGAGAGAGAGAGAGAGAGATATAATGCCATCATAGATAATTACCACCGTGAAAAATCTATAAAAATATCATTATTCTAAGATTAAGCAAAGCATTGTAATTGATTTCTAAAATCGAGTCAAGAACAACATTAGTACATTGCAAAAACTAAAAATTTATAAAATTATTTAATTACATAAAAGATCCAAGGCTAAACCCCGAAAGGTTAACGTAACCAATTAAACCAATTACCAAATTGTAAATCGTTCTGGTTTCAATGGATCGAAGCGAAATATTTCTTTACTATTGTTATGAAAAATAAAAAAAATATAGGACTAGCTTTTACCTATGGTTTTGCCTAAATCAGCCAAATGGAAATAAATAAAGATGTGTAAGTTGTGTACACAAGTATCTGAAAAAAGTCTGTACAGTAATTTTGTGAACTATCTTCCAGTCTCCCCGCAAGTTTTCTAATGAGGATCTGGACCTGCGCCAGTGCATTTAAACCCATCTGTACCACGTTGTAAATTACATTAAGTAGTAATATTATAAAGCTCAAGAGTTTGTATGGTTGTTCATGCAAATCTCAGGAACTATTGATTCTAACTAAAAAAATATTTTTGTGTTGGATAGTTCATAAATCGAAAGCCATCGGCCTAGCTCTTTCAAACTGCATGCCAGTTTTAGCTTACTAGTACTCTGCAACCTGCTCCCACTGTCATTAATCCATTATACCGATATAATATGTGATTAAAATAAGATTTTTATCATTAAACAATACATATATTTTAATTTCATCATAAATTTCTAAGCTATTGTTTATAACTAGTATGGAATGTCAGTAGGTTGACAGTGAACGACAACGTGATGGTAGAGACCTTGGTATAATTAAATCGAGATTTGCTTTTATTTTAGTGCCAATAGGTCAGTTGTGTTAAATGGGATTGATTTATATAAACTTTTAATTTCTTTTGAGAGCGTCGTGGCGCAATGGCACTAGAGTGTTACTATAGGCTTCGGTTGTAGATTCGATTCCCACCCGCTGGAGTAAAGTTAAAAAAAATGTTCCGGCAACAACCAATTAACGCTGCCCTTTTTGGTAAGAGCGGCGTTAAGTTCCACCACACAACACGCAATGCAGCACACGGAATTTGGTGGTGCGCGGTTAACGTATTGTCTTTAATCTAGGTTCCCTCTGCCTTCTCTGCTATATGGAGAATACAGTGTGAACCTAAAAAAATATTTTAGATTTCATATGGTATATGGTAACAAAAACTGAAGCTAATTATTATAATAATATTAACAAAACTCCATTTAACGGTTCCACCTAACTAAGACTCCAAATAACGGTCCTACCTAACTAAGATGCTTATAACAGTGTCACATTCATTTATATTATATACTAAATACTAGACTAAATGTTGAGCTGTCATCTAAACTATTATACGCCGTAACTTGACCCTAATCATTTTCTTGTTAATTACATAAGAATATTTTATTATGGCATTTAAAATTTTATTTACTGCATAAATGTGTAATGTGGTTTAATTTTTAACCGACTACAGAAAAGGAGGTTCGTTATACCTACACTAGCCTTGACATGGAAATGAAATAAATAGGAGAGTTTAGGAGAAATAACAAAGGAGAGTTAAAACTCATATACACACGACATATTCTAAGTACCCGAAGTACAGGGGTGGGGGAAAATAGAGGAAGTTGTATTGAAACGATTAACTTGATGTTCCTGAGGTTAGGATCTTAACCAATCAAACTCCTCAGCATTATAATATTAAGTATATACATATTTATTATTAGAATTATTCAAAGTGAATAAATATATTTCTTTTTCTTAAATGAGAATCGAATCCACAACAATCATATAGACTATAATTAGAAACGTATACTACTGTACTACAATAGCGTCTACATAATGAACCTTTTAACTATAAATGAAACGTACTAACAAGTTTTTTACGGTAAAAGTTAAATAAAGTTAACGGTTAACAAGATTGGTTCTATTTAACTATGGTTTTAACTAACTACTATAAGTAACTAAGTGTAAAACAAGTAACTTAACTCGGTCAATGTAGCCACGTGGTTATGTAGGGCACGCTCACTTTCTATAAAGTCGGTAACTTTATATCTAAACGTCGTGTAAAAAATGTATTATATTTATATGTATTTATACGCATTTATATGTTGACGTGTAAATATTTTGCTTATAAAAAACTATTGACCGAGGCCATAAATGCGATGGCTATGGGTTCGATTTCCACTCTAGCAATAAAACATTTACATATTACTTACATACGACAAAAGCGTTGAGTTTAGCCTCTCAACATGCGCTGTTAGGAAAAGTGTGACATTATGGTTCCCTTTGTAACAAATACGATGAAACTACCTTATACATCATATTTTTAATTTTACACAAAACAAGTGCAGACAATTAGGTATACAAAAAATATTACTTTTGATTTTAGATTAGTTTATATTTCAACAGATTTTTGAACCTGCACCTATTAATCATAAACATCTTAACTGCACTTAAATCAAATAGAGTGGTGGCCGCCGTGGCGCAGTGGTATAGTGGCTGACTGAATCGATCGTTCGCTCGAAGAATGTTATTATTTATTTTTTCTTTACACTGATTTTCGCCACTTGCCACACACGTGAAGTATTGAATATTAGACAAAAATGGAGAAAAGAGTCTCTTAATACTAGGTTCCCTCTGCCTGCTCTGCTATGCGGGAAAAGGCGTGAAACTTTTAGAGAGTTCTTTCAGAGATCTTAAAATACTATTAAAAGGCGTTAAATATTAACACGAGTGTAACATTGAGAACTTATTATATAAATTGATACTGATCAGAGCAAATTGCCGTCAGTCTGTCGTTTCGCAATAATGTCTAGGTGCATGTATATATGTATGTGTGTATCGATGTTGTAATGTTACGAATAATATACTAAACTAGTTGCTTGTACGTGATTGCCTTATTTTTTGTTTATACTTAATTTTCGATAGATCGCGTGTTGAGTCGTGGAATTCAACTCTGCCCTTTGTCTTTTTACCAGAGCAGAGAAGTCCAAATATTTTACTCCTTCGTGTGGGATTGAACCTCCGATCATCGCGTTTAATGTCAGACGTTGTGCCTCTGTACCATGGCGGTCACTAACAAAAAAATATATACTTATTTAGAAAACGTATAAAAATTTGAACGTAGCGGGACTCGAACTCGGTTTTCTAAATAAGTATTTTTCTTTCCTACGTGTGGTATAACACTTTCAAAATATTTAAAAAATATATATTTTTCACTTAAGACTAATACAATAGAGGTAACTAAGACAGGTTGTGGGTTCGATTGCCACTCGACAAAATGAAATATTTAATATTTTCATTCCTTTACTTTAGTGTCGAAGCTAAGTGTGGCGTTGAGTTCCGCCAGTCAATACGTAATGCCTGAAGAATTCGAGGAACAGTGGAGAGTGAAGTGTGTTGACACTATTCTGTTTCTGCCTAAGATATAATAAAAATAAAAGTTAAATCCTTTTATACTCAACCATGAGAGGTTTAGAACTTTTAAATTATAAAGACATTTTATATTTTTTTGTTTAACCCTTCTAGATTATCGTTTATTGTCGCGAAACATGTAATATGTGGGTTGTCTTTCTTCACCATCAAATCTTCCAATCAAATCGAGATCAAGACATAGCGTTAATAGCGTTGAAATGAAAATAAATTAAATATAATTATTAGTCCAAGTAGAAATCGAAACTACAACCCAATTAACAGAATAACATCGGTATCACAATCATATAAAGAGTAAAATGATCGCATTTTATGGCATAGTCTGGCTGTAAACGTGGCGTTCGTGGGTTTGATTTCCAGTGGTTGGAATATAAATAATAACTGGTAGACAAAATGTGGCATTGACATCTGCTACTCAACACACAATATATTAAAAGTTGAGCAGCAAGAGTGTCTTAACACTGGGTTCCATCTCTTCTACCCTTTTATATGCGGGAAAGAGCGTGAAACTTATAAATAAATATTGCTTGATATTTTTTTTAAATAAATTACTTTAATTCAAAATTAAGTGTGACAGTGTTGCGCCAGTCACTGCCGGGTCAGTATGACATTCGGAAAGGCGTGATAATAACGTTTAACGGGCTTGTATTATATCATTGAAAATAATCGCTTTTTAATATATTTACCATTAAAAATAAAATAGAGAGGGTTCAACCTAATCACTCGCCAACACTCTCTCTCTCCTCACACGCTGTATTGATAAAAAAATAAAATCTTTGAAAGAAAGTATAGTAGTCGAGGTATCTCACGTATAAAAGAAAGTCAACAAAAATCTACTTTTAGGGGAGACAGAAAAAAAAGTAGTGTTGAAACACACCGTGTTGTATGCAGGATACAACGTGAAACCTAATGCAAAGATACTCCATTTTCCACTTTCTGCTCTGTTTGCTTGCACGGTTTGAAAGGCGGTACTCAACGCCGCGCTGTGACTTACCTTAACCTAAAGTTTTAACTAATAATTCTGGATTAGTATAAAACCACCAATTCGTAGAGGTTATTAGTAAAAGTTCAAGCATACAGACAATACGTATCTTTATTATTATACGTTTATTATTCAGTCTGATACATTACATCACTTCAGAGGCGAGTCAATCAACTTCGCTTTATATTATAGTTAATTTGCTTACAATGCTCACTCGATAATCTATTAATAATTCATATGAAGATATATTTTGAATAATCTTTTATAAAACGACTTTTAAACGGATTTAAGATGTGTTTAATCAAATCGTGGCGCAGTGGAGTAATGGCTCCCACCTGATGATTATAGTATCGATTCCAATAAGAATAATTCTTATTTTTAAAATATATTTTATTTAGAGGATAGAGAAAGCAGTGAGTTCATCACTTTTCGTGTCTGTAGAGAACTTGTGTATTACATAATGCAAAATGGGGGAATGCTCGCCTGTATTGTAATATTTTTTTAGTTTCACGCTGTATCCCGCATACAGCAAGATCAGCAGTCAAAATCTAGTGATATGATTTTATGAGACTGCGCGTTCTAGAACAATTTGTGTAACAAAAAGGAGAAACAAAAATATATATAACCATTGCCCTGAATGGGAATCGTACTCACAACCATCTTGCCTACAACCAGACTCTATTTTATAACTCCCTAAAACTTAGATTTTTTTATTTTTCACAACTTGAACCTACTATCACCTCGTTTAGCTATCAACCCCGTCCTCCATTAGACCATAACGGTATTTCGAACAGTTGAGCATAAATAACCATTTCTTATCGGCGCCTCCACTATCATTTGTGACAGAAACGAAATACTCATAGCTAGTTTTCCAACAGACATAATATTTCATCACTTATCACAAAGAATGGAGTGATTGATCTCTATGCAACATCCGCATTTGTAAAGAGCTTTTATTTATCTGTAATAATATTATAAAGCTGAAGAGTTTATTTAGTTGAATGCGCTAATCTTAGGAACTATTCGAATTATTTTTTTTTTGGTGTTTAAAGAAGAACTTTTGCAAACTCGATATTTCGGCATTCGGTGGCATCCATCATATCACCACCTCCGTCTACCATTGACCACGGGCTACTGCAAGTGTTCGAATCGTCGGGTTGCTAAAAATACACGAATCCAGTTAAAAAGTTTTAATTAAAATGTGTCAAAATTGCGAAAAACAAGGATCATATTATGGGGACTCCATTTATCGAGAAAGGTTATATTTTACTTCGTAACGCTAATAATTTCGATGTAACCAACTGTAACTGCGGTCAAAGGTACTTCGGGCACTTATCATGTGTCATATACAACTCTTAATTACATTTGACCAAACGGACGAAGCTGCAGTTAAAGCCGGAGTTAGTTTAAACGTTAATCTGCTAAAAAGCATATTTTGTGATCAAAATGGTATCAAAACGGAGTAAAGTAGAATAATATTAGATACTATGTAACACAGGTACTAAAATATACTGTAATATTTTAGTACCTACCTTTTACTGCTATGGACTTAGTAACTCGTACTTTAAATCTTTTGGGAATTAATTTGATTTTGGTTGCAGAGAATGTCGTATTACAAAAATGTTTAGCTATTTCTTATCTAGGTAGGCAAACGTTGTTTTTCTTGTGGAAATCACGATTCCGAGAAATGTCGGGAAAAATGGACTATATGCTCCACAACCTTTACAACCAGTTTAAGCCAGTTAGTAAAAATCGATTCAGTTGTTCCGGAGATTGGCCCAGACAAACAGAAGGACAACCGGAGAAATAAAATACAATTATTTGTTTGGTGGTTTAGTGTCGTGTAAATAAATAACTATATGCCCTTGGGAAACAGTCATTTCAAAATCACAGACAGACACATTAATTTTATTTATATGATAGATTTGAAACTGTTTATAATATTAAAATTATTTGGAATTATTGAATGGAATGTTTTGACATTACCTTCTCTGTCTTATGATGGATCTAAAAAACAAATATCCTTGCTATTGTAATAAATCAAAACATACATTGAGGTCACCCCGGTACAGAGGGACAGTGTTTGTGTG
>DWQW01008334.1:0-14061 GCA_018249695.1 Heliconius erato demophoon
TATACTGTAATTACCTTATTCTTTTGTTTTTCTTAGACACTCGTGGCGCAATTTAACACTGTCCTGATGGTTTTATATTCGATTACCATTCAAATAAATTATGACACATATAATTGAGCATTAAGTTTAGTTACTTAACGTGAAATGCGTGAGTGAAACATGTAAAACGGAATATTTTAACATTACATTCTCTCTTTTTACCATGGTGTACACATCAAACAAATAAGAAGTAGTCAAAGGGAGTTAGTGTTGAGACACTCCGTTCTCCAGGCTCCGTCCAATTTCCGAAACTCGACGTTTTGTCTTGTTATCAGGGAGACGAAATGAAAATTTCCATTCCCTGCGTGGCAATCTAACCCAGGACCATCGCGTTTACAGTCAGACACCGTGCCGCTGCGCCACGACGCCGTTCTAAGTAATTTTAAAATGTAAATAACCTAAAAAGAAATATTAATAGCAAGAATATAATAACACGGCTCTTCTTCATGCTCCGACCTAAGACATTAAAGAAGATACAATTATCCATTTAAAAAATAAATACAAAAATATATGTTTTACTATTTATTAGTCAAATGAAACTTTCAATTACTAACATATATATGTATTTAGAAATTTTGCACGAATTACGTATCGGCGCCGTGGCTTAGTTGGTTAAAGCGCCTGTCTAGTAAACAGGAGATCGCGAGTTCGAATCTCGCCGGGGCCTTCGTTTTTTAAGACGATATTATTTTTTGCATGCTTTTATTAGTTTTATTTTTATCTGTTTAACAAAATCTTGAGATCCTGTTTTGACTTTTGGACTTTTCCATAGTATGGCTCTTTCCAGCACTAACAGAACAACAAAAAAAAATTCAGCTTCAAGCGTGGAGATGGGGCTCAACTTCCCACTTTATCGCCCAGAATAAAGAAATGAAAAAAATTCGTTCTTTAATGGGCACCCATAACCATCATGTTTATTGTCAAACGCTGTTCTACTATGTCAGCCGACTTACTATGGTCTCCTTTTTTTTGGCTGTACGCTGTACCCCGTATATAACAGGATAGGCAGAGGGAACCTAGAAACCTGATGTTCAGATACGAAGGTACGAGAACCTTACTTTCCGCCGTATTCTCGAGGTAGTATGTGTTGAGTGGAGGAACTTAATGCCGCGCTGTGCTCCGTTACCAGAGGAAGCACAACAACTGTCTATTATTAACCATGTATCTTTAGTTCTTTAAACTACTTCAGAATTATCAAAAACAAAATAGACTCCATTCATTTCCTGTTTCCCAAAAAACATAAGTTTCCACATGAAAACCGCTGATAAAGATAAACCTTAGTTTGAGAAGGGTCTATTCAAAATGTATGAGTTGCGGCCGACCGACCTCGCTAATGGTTACTAAATGTCTAAAAAATTCGCCTCCACGCTCTGTTTCGTGGGCTTGTATGACTTTGCTTTGTATGCTAGTTAAATGACAAACTACGATATGATAATAGTAAGTCAGAAAGATACGTATGGAAAAATTAGTTTTTGGTTTAGCTTCACAGGACTCTCGTGTCTGACAGGGTAGTTTTAGGACCCACCCTCATCTATTTTGCAATTTCTTGTGTGACAGAATCGAAGGTAAAAAAAAGAAATTCACTGTTGAATTTCTTCCTTAACTTATTATTAATTATGAAAGTAATTCAGATAATTTGAATATAATCACTGCCACAAGCGAGAATCAAACTCGCAATCACAAAGCGTCATCTTAATTTAATTCTTTATTATGTTTCACCATGTACGGTTCATGTGCATCACAAACAATTTTGATAAGTTCCATACAACACGCAACGTCTCGAATTCAGGTGGAAAGCAGTGAACAACGTGTCTTAATTCTAGGTTCCAATCGCACCTATCGGAGGGTTGTCTATAAAATATTTTTTTGTTGTATAGTAGCCATCTTAAATATTTATTTTAACTTATTTATAGAGTCCCATTTTACCCATGGTACGGAACCCTACAAGAACTCGTGCTACAGAACTATCTTATTAAGTAAATAAATACAGAATGTATCTCCTAAAATTTTACATCCTGTACGTGCATATTATATCAAGAAAAATAAATTTTCTATCGAAAATATAGACTATAAATATATAAAAACGTGACCCATTTACAGACTTTATATTAAAAATTTTAACTTATAAAACTTATATTGAAACAGGAGCGAACATAAAATGACATGATTTTTGATACGAAACTTTAATAACATATTGAAAATCTTTCATAAAATTTTAAAATCTATGCCAATTAATATTGCTAGTATTGTGTTTAATAAATTATGTTTTTATCATTATATTATAAATAGAAGCATTCTTTATATACATATATATAACAAATGAGAAGATTATATTTTTTTCAGCTGAACATGTAGCAGAGTAGACAGAGTGAGCCTAGTGCTGAGACACTCCGCTACCTAATTTCCGCTCAACGACCAGAGCGAAAAAGTGCAACAACCTGTCACGTTGACAGTCACATCCTTGCTCACTTGCACCTCGACTGGCCTTAATTTTATTTTTTATATAAATTTGAAATTGTGCTGCATTTCGGACAATTTGACTGAAATCTCAATCATGTGAATCCTTATATTTCATTGTAATTAAGGGGTTATGTTGGTCTTGTTAAATAAAATGAAGCCTACTTCCGTTATATCTATTGACGCTATCGAGACATTGTAATTTGAATGACGGAACTCAACGCCGCTCCTTATACAAAAACAATTCACGCATACATTTCTAGTAGTGCATCCACTTTATAAAATAACAATTTAAAATAAAACAAATTAAGTTGAAAATTTGAATATGCTCTAAGGTAGTGTCGAGGGGCATGTTCTGCCGCCATGTTCGCAGTTAAAGTCTTCAATTGGCCGTTTAGCTGTAAAATAGTGCATAGTTAGCCACCGTGGGATGTAACAGCCTGAAGGAATCTTTATACTATAAAGTTTAATATACCGACAGTTTGCAACGCGTTAGAAACTACCGTACAAGTTGTTACTGTTTTTAATCTTGGTAATATTGTAAATATGAAAGTTTATGAGGATAGATGGTTTTTCCATTTTTATTCAAAAAACTACTGAATAAATTTAGGTGAAACTTTACAATAAGATAGCTTGTATTAGAATAATATATAAGCTAAAATTAATGTAAAGATTTTGATGAATTTGGTTATAACGTAACAATAAATTTAAGGGGACGAAGCCGCGTATGGCTGCTAGTTCACTATAAAAATGATAGCGTAGTAGAAAAGTCCGACACTAGATAATATTTGTGTTCACATCTCCTGAACATAAATAAAATTATATCTAATGTTTCACTAGAAAATGTAAATAAAAGTTATTTTTTTTAAGCTTCACATACTCGTATATAAGTAGACAGAGGGAACCTTATGTTAGAATATTCCGTTTCTAACTTTCCGCCCCATTTCTGAAACATTGTGAGATAAGGAACTAAACGCCGCGCTTTGTCTTGTTACCAAGCAGGGAAATTAAAACAATCTATTTCCCCCAGTGGGAATCGAACGGCTGAAGGCAACCGTCAAACCTACCAACTACAGTCTTACTCTGTGCCACTGCGTCACGACGGTCTCTTCATATTTTCTTTTAACATTTTATCAACTAACTATAAAGTCTGCGGCCGTTTCATTAATAGTTTAAATGCTGAAACTTTTACTAGGTACCTCGCAGGTAATATCATAACTTCTAGAAATAAGTAAACGTCGCGTTGGCTTCTTATACAACTTTAATTAAATTACAAGGACATTTTAAAGTTAACATTTTTCTTACTTATTATATATTTCTTGAGGTTGAATGATGAAAATAAGTTCTTTTTTTTTTACAGAACACATGAAATAATTACAAAATGAGTATTCATTAAAAAAAATATTCCACAATTTAAGACCTTCTCAAATTTCAAAAAAAGCTGCTCATGTTTATTCTCACATGCGGGACTTATGGGGCGATCTCCACTCCGAGAAAAGATTCATTTTCATTTTTCCATTTTGTCGAAAAGAAGTAGTTCCTACCTACAACACGCCAACTATCTCTCTTACTATCTCTCTTACTGGCGGAAACGAAAGAACAAAAAGTAAATCAAAGAGTGTCTTATCTCTACGTTCTCACTGTTCATGATCAGGATAGATAAAAATCTTATTAATAACATGAAAACTACTTAATCCAAATCAATACTGTCAATCACTTTGTATAACAAATACGAAACGTTATTCCATTGCAAAATCGTGTATAAAAGTAGTAACTTTATTTCTAAAACCCTCAGGTGCGTCCTTTACTAACAAATCTAATTTGCGAATCTAGCGTCACGTTCAACTTTTGATCGGTCGATTGAAGCACCATTTGGTTCCACGCTGTACCTATCAAAATGGTGAAAAAAAATGGAAATTTTGTTACTAAATAATTAATTGAGGCCAGTCGTGGCACAGCGGCACGAAGTGTGACTGCAAAACCGACTGGTTGTGGATTCGATCCCCACTCGAGGAGATTAAATATTTACTTAAATTTATATATCCATTTCCCCGCTCTGGTGTCGAGGCTTAGCGCGGCGTTGAGTTCTGCCACTCAACACACAATGCCTCCAGAATTCGGCAGAAAGTGGGGAACGGAGCGTCTGAACACTAGGTTCCCTCTGCCTACTCTGCTGTGTGCGATAAATAAATAAAAAAAAAAATAATTGAAGCTTCAAAGGCCGTATAGGCTCAATCGTATAGTAAACGCGACGGTTACGGTTGTAGATTCAATTCCCATTCGTAAGAATGAATCATTTAAGATTTATTTTTTTCTTTTTGCTAATAAAACGAAACAGCGGCGTTGAGCTCTGCCACTCACCACGCAATCCTCGAGAATTCAGTGGTAAGTTATGAACGGAGTGTCTTAATACTAGATTTCCTTAGCCTACTCTGCTGCATGTGCTGGATATAGCGTAAAACTAAAAAAAAATTAAGACCATCGTCTTAGCGCAGTGGCTTAAGCGTAAACACAATGGTTCCGGATGTGGATTCGATTTCCTCTCTAGAGAATGAATTACTCAAAATTTTTAATTCCTCTCGTTGATGGCACAAGGCAAAAGTGCGGTGTTGAACACCGCTACTCAACACGCAATGCCTCGAGAATTCGGCGGAAAGTGGGGAACCGTATGTTAACACTTATCTAGTGTTACCCTCAGCTTACCCTGCTACATGCGGGATAAAGCGTGAAGCTAAAAAACAAAAAAAAATATAATTAATTCGTTAGCGAGTTTGTTAGTTTAAGCTGCCAAGTGCGAGGGTTGCAGCTGTCGAATGAATCGATGTAATTATGTAGACGTCCTGTTTCCGCTGGGTGTGAAAGGGTTCGTTAAAATTATTTTGACGTTTCATGTTTATTTGCATTTTTTTTATATATTTTATGCTATTTACATCGTTTAACGTGGTTTTTTAATTATCTGTTTTGGACTTTTGACGTTTCTACAAATTAAGTTATATTCTGAAAAAGTTTCAAAGAGCACTCACTGTTCATGAAGCCTTTAAAAATACTAGTTGGCAACTTAAGTATATATGTATGTATGTTTTAAATAATTTATATTTTTTTAAGAAATTTCTATAGCATTATGATGCTAGGTGGTACAAGAGAGTGACAGTAAACACGACAGACTTTGGGTTTGATTCCCACTCGAGAAAAATGAAATATTTTATATTTTATTTCATTACTCTGGTAACGAGGTTAAGTGTGGCGTTGAGCTTCGCAATTAAACATGCAATGGTTCCAATTCAGCGGAAAGGGGGGTATGGAAGTGTCCCAGATCTTTTCTGCGTGCTATGAACGGGATACTCCGTTCCAATTAAGGCATTTCCATTCCATTTTTTGCGCGTTTATATTCGTATAGTTGAGCCACTGCGCGATGACATATCACAAAATACATATTTCTACTATTATATCTTATATCATAGTTAACTTGAAAAAATCTATATACAAGCCACATGCATTAACCAGTTAACCCACCTCAAAATTGCCAGCAACTCCATAATATCCTTATTAAAACATTATTTTCCTATATTTTACATACAAACATATCTCTATAAGCTATCATAACCGTAGAACGGGCTATAAAGACTAATTGACGTCACAATCCATTATTCATGGAATCAATACGGGCCGTAAGCCAGGATTAGACGGGCTAGGACAATAAGCAAGGCCGAACGTGATCGTGGACAGTATAGTACACAATAGTAACGAGATGAGCTTCCTTGCGATAATGGGTAGTTTCTATGTGTAATTAAATATATACTGTTGTGGTGAAATGGGCCAGTGTGTTAGCAGTGGTTGTGGGTTTGATCCCCACTCGGGTTATATTTGGATGTTTGAGATATTTCGATTTGTTTGAATAAAGCGTGATTGTGAGTGCCGCCTCTTACGAAGTGTGGACAATGGGGTGGAAGATGAGAAACAAACTATCTTAATATTAGGTTCTTTCTGCATACGACGCTGTGCGGGGGAAAGCGTAAAGTTGTTTTATTTAAAAATACAAGGTATCCACAAAATATTAATATAGTAATTCGGCCGTATGCCGAATACCGAAAATTTGGCCGAATATTTTTAAATAAAATTTGGCTTTTCCAAAGTTTTTAAAATTTGGAAGAGCCAATACTTGTATAGATGCGATTGTTTTGCCATTTGTTTATAAATTTCAAGAAAAATTTTAAAATATCAAAACAAATAAAAGATGTTTAAACTTCTAAAATTTGTAATGTTTGTATTTGCAATGGGGATAATATTTTTTTAGCTTCACACTGTGTAGGTACCGCAAGTAGCGAGGTAGGCAGAAAGAATACCTAGTGTTAAGACACTCCGTTATCATTAGGACAGCTTTCGCCGAACTGTCGACAGATTGTGTGTTGAATGGCGTGACTAAACGCCGCGCCCTGCTTTGTTACGAGGACGAGAAAATTTAGATTAAATATTTCATTCCGTCAAGTGAAAATCGAACCCATAACCACCGCGTTTCGCAGTCGCACGCTTGTGCCCCTGTGCCAGGACGACCTCACGTATCACATATACAAATATACAGTAAAAATACTAAATAATCAGTAGTGAAGTACGTAGTAGCGGACTAGAGGGGTGGAACAGTCATTAATTACAAACTCTTAACGTCAAATATCATCGAATCAACTCAATAGTTCAAACCAAAAGTAGTTAATTAGACCCTGATTTATTATGAACGTGGATGGAATTTTTCAAGCCGTTGTGGCGCAGTGGCACAGCATTTTTGCACGTTGTGCCACTGTGTAACAGTCAACGCGATGACTGTGAGTTCGATTACCACTCGAGAGGTACATAATATTTGACCCCTTTTCTCTGATAACCAGATAAAGTAAACTTACTTTTTTGAGTGCGTGGAGTTCCGTAATATCTCCAAAAATAGACGAAAAGTAAAGAACGCAGTGCCTTTAGACCAGGATTGTTTCGCCTACGGGATATATCCGTGAAGCAGAAAAAATTGGAAAACTGAAATATGTCAATTGGACGTGGGCTCTAATCACATTAGAAACTTTGCTCCAGTTGAACCAAACACTAAGCTTAGATAGACAAAGCCTAGATAGACAAAGCTAAAAACGTACTTAGTAAGTTAGTTTCACGCTGTATCCCGTATATAGCAGGTTAGGCAAAGGGAATTTTAGTGTTAAAATATTTTATTCTCGACTCACTGCCCAACTGTAGTGATATTACTTGTTATGTGACTCATTTTTTAAATGTTATCAAAAGAATACTATTTTTAACTATCAACCGGGTAGACAAAAAGAACTTGCGTCAAGACACTCCATTCTCTAATTCTCTCTTACGTAGTTTGCTCTAGAGGAAAAACTGGTTTTTTTCCAACTTCACGCTTTATCTCGCATAACCTGTCAGGGTAAACAGAGAGAGCATAGTGGTGAGATTATCTGTTCTCTCTAGACTACTCACTGCCTTAGTAGCCAGCCAGTCGACCAGCTGCGCCATAACAATAATTTAACTATAGTAGGATTGATGTGTCTTGGCTGCCCTGAAGTAAGGTTTTCTAAACTTTTGCGCAAAATGTTATTTTAAAATGAATCAATATTTGTACACTCAGAAAAGTTAGAAATATTCTAAAACCTAATCTGCGCTCGTAAGTAACTTAAGGGCGCTCACGACTTTTCGACCGTGCTGTACGAACCTCGACCAGGAATCGAACCCACAACCATCGCAGGTACACTCATACACTGCGTAACGAATTTAACTGTCAAAGCAACAATTAACTTAACAAATTATCGCGACAATACAAACTCACATTCCCTTTTCAGACAAGTACTAATTGACAATTGGAAGACTCGCGATGTTTGACTTTAAATTATTTATATTATACTACCTACATTTCAATTTAACTTACTAATTACTAAATATTTAATATTGTTCTATTTGTTAATATTTCAAACCACTATTTATATTATTTAAATAACTGATAGCGTTGTAAAATTGAGATAATTTTAAGAATACGATAACAGAAGATCGATTATGAGAAGAAAATTCTTACCGCTCCATGGGGAGTTCAGAACGGTCATCTCCATAGTTGTAGGTCTTTGTCTTTGGCGTTCCGAGCGTGTCAGTTCAGCACTAATCACTTCGCCAATGTCACGTTGAATGGAGAAAACACAAAGAATGTACGGTATAAAAGAGATAATATTACATAATAGGGTAATATGAGCTAAAAAGAGATCCGGCTAAGATACTGTCTTCACCTATAAGCTAAAAATAATTACTAATTCTTTGATTTTCACGATTATTACACATTTTAAATGAAACTATTTTAACCGGATTAATCGCGTATATTTTGTATTTTTATACATTTTTGGAAACCCGACGTTTCGAACACTTTGCAGTAGTCCGTGGTCACGGGTAACTGAGGTGGCATTCGTCTGTCAGTTGACATAATTATTATATCAAACTACCGCCAACGATTTCTTAATTTCCTCTTCCTAATCGCCAAATCGTAATCGCAAAATAGTTTCATTTAAAAATACATATATTTGTAATATATACATAGTGCAGGGTTATTAATAAATAATATTTTGCAAACCTTACACTTTAATATTATTGTATCTAATATATTTACAACAAAACTTACACAAAGAATAAAATCTACATATTAAGGGGACGGGGAACTTTATAAGAGATTGATGGTCTCCTGTATACCCCGACAACGTACTTACAGATAAAATATCACGTTTGGCAGTTCTATCAGACCACGCAAATTATATCTGTTGGTCACGCTTATCTCAACAACAGTAAAACCGATTTGAATGCATTTTTCAGTACTATATTTAGTATTTGTTTTATGCTATTCAGTTCGTAAATAAGAAAAGTCATATCACTATAAAGTATTTTGTTCGATACGTCTTTAAAATGATATATAAGAATCAAAATAAATCTAAATAAAATCAGCTTCACGCTGTATCCCGCACACAGCAGGGTAGGCAGAGTGAACCTAGTGTTAAAACACTCCGTTCCCCACTTTCTGCCGAATTCTGGAGGCATTGCGTGATGAATGGCAGAACTCAAGGCCGCGCTTAGCCTCGACACCAGAGCGAAGATATGAAAATTTAAGTAAATATTTCATCTCCTCTACTGTGGATCGAACCCACAAACAGTAGGTTTTACAGTTACACTTTATGCCCCTGCGCCACGACTGGCCTCAATATTTTTTTCCGTAAGTACGTTGTACTAATCAGAAATATGTTTACTAAAAAAAAGAAATAAAATAAAATTAGCTTCACGCTGTATCCCGCACACAGCAGGGTACGCAGAGTGAACCTAGTGTTAAAACACTCCGTTCCCTACTTTCTGCCGAATTCTTGAGGCATTGCGTGATGAATGGCAGAACTCAAGGCCGCGCTTAGCCTCGACACCAGAGCGAAGAAATGTTAATAAAACATTTAAGTAAATATTTCATCTCCTCGAGTGGGGACTGAACCCACAACCAGTCGGTTTTACAGTCACACTTTGTGCCCCTGCGCCACGACTGGCCTCAATATTTTTATCCGTAAGTACGTTGTAGATACTAATCGAAAATTTGTTTACTAATCGGAATTATTTTCATTTTCTAAATAGAAAATGATATAATTATGTAGATCAAACGGACAAAGCAGCGAGCGGGTCGCTAGCAGTTAAATACAACTTTTTAGCAGATAACAGAGTGACTAATAATACAGATCTGATTGAGATCGAGGATCGATTTAAAAGTGTCGCGCCAAAGCAAACTCCAACTTTAGCCACCTGAGTGCTGCTAATTGACAGTCGAGAGAATGTCGCGAATACGTATTCTGATATAACATTATAAACTTACATTAATTTGTATGAATATACAGATGTAATTAAACTTGAGGAAGTAGACTTACTTTACAAACGATGGTTGCGGGTTCAATCCCCACTAGGGGTAATGAAGTTATATTTAAATCATTTTCATTTCTCCGCTCTAGTAGACAGAACACAACGTTAAGTTTCACCACTTAACACGCGACGTTTCAAAAATTCGACATAAACTGAGGTACAGAGTGTCTTAACACAAAATTCTCTCGGGCTCCTGCTACGCGGGAAAAATGGGGACCTGAGCTGTGTCTGCTGAAGCAAAGAAAGCGGAGAAAAGAAAAAAACATTTAAATATAATGCTAAATGTGACACGATGACCTTATATTACGACACATTCAGCAAGTACAGTGAGTTACGTCGATCGATTTAAGTTGAACCATTAAAGTGATATCCAACAATACATATCCTATAGTCTTATTTGATAGATAAGCCGATTCCAAAAGACTATCGAACGCAAAAATATTTTTTTATATTGAATCAGCAAATCCTGAGATTAGCGCGTTCAAACAAACATATATTTCAGATCTATAATATTAGTATAGAAGTATATAAAGAAAAAATACCTCTGGTACACCACTTTGTTCAATGCTTCTGTCGATTTTTTTATTAAAAGCAAGGCAAACGGGCGTTCGGGTCACCTGATGGTAAGTGATCACCGCCACCTACGACCCCGTGCAACACCAGAGGAGCTACAGGTGCTTTGCCGACGTGCTTTTTGAAAACACCCATGTCGTATCGACCTGGAAACACTGCAGGTAAATTGAAATGACGTAGCATCTTGGTCCAAATAAACTCGACGTCACAAATAATCAATTTCAAAATATAAAAAAAAAGAAACAAAAATAAATTTATAGTAAGTACTACAAAACAGCATTTCTAGCTATAAATTTTAAAAATTTCAACATTTCAAGCACTTCACCAAGCTCCCGAAGTCACGAACAGTATATTAATCTAAGAAACAAATTCAATTTTTCATACTAAGAAGTAAAAGGTTAACACGATATATTCCAGTCTTGTTCTCGACCGTGGGGGATATTATAGTATCCGAATAGGACCTCGCCGGAATCAATACTGATGCAGTCGTAGGCTATATTTATCATCCGGTCGTGCTTAAAATAGATATAAAACAAAAGTTTAGCTTCACAATACTGCTGCTGGATATGAGTTTTAATTTTTGCTTTTTTCGTAACCTATGCGGGTTACCAGTGTAGACAGACCGAACCTAGTATCAAGACACTACGTTGCCCACTCACCGCCCAATTTTCGATACCTTGCGTGTTCAGGGAGGAAGTAGGGGAACTCAGCGTTGTTGTACCTTATCTTGATACCAGAGCGAGAAATTAAAAATAATTCAATCTTCCGAGTGGAAATCAAACCCACAATCGTCGTGTTTGCAGTCAGTCGATGTTCTACAGCTGCGAAGTTTGTGTTTTATTTATATATACGTTGAAATTTATATGCCTGTAAATTTTAAATGATGAGGGCATCGTGGAAAAATGTCTGTAAACGCGTTGATTTTAAATTCGGTTTTCACTTAAAGGAATAATTTTAATTAATTGGTTTTTATTTCCCTAATTTGGTAAGGCGAAGCACCGGGTTGGGTTCCACCAGTCAATGTCTAACGGAAATTAGACAGAGAAAAGAAAGAGAACAAAATGTCTTATCACCATTTGCAACAAAATGTCTTACAATACGAGAGATGCATGAAAACGAGGATTGTATGCTAAGTGAAATATCAGATAGTAAAATGCAACTAAACTCTTTTTCTATTTTTAATGAAAATAAATAAAACATTTTGACTTACAGAAAAAATTAGCGAACCAAGTAATAAAAATTTAACTTTTTTTCAGTTACAAAAAAATTTATAAATTAAAAATATTTCATACTCGGTATATATTAATAAAAATATTTTTATTTAGGTCGACTCACATAGTTATGAAAGTTCACGGAGAATCTTCCAATAAATAATTAATTAAACTTTACCTCCTTTTTCACAATATAATAACTATTCACTTTTGTTTATTAAATTTATATGAACATTTTTAACAACTAAGCTTAAAAACTAATTAGATTTTTTAATGTATGGTTGTATTTTTTTTTTAGCTTCACGCTGTTTCTCGTGTATAGCAGAGTGAACCGAGTGTTAAGACACTTTGTGCATAATTCATTTCGCCACTTAGAAAATAATTAATTTCGCCGAGTGTGAGTTGAACCCGCAACCGTATTTTACGTTACCTTTGTGGCGCTCCACCACGATCTCTTCACGTACATAACTATACCGTCAATATATATTTCATTCTATTTGTACTATTTCCGTGTTAATGGTACGGTGAAGTAGTTTTCACGTTTTTTCATTGCAAATCAACATACAAAAATACAATTATAGAGGCCTGTCGTAGCGCACGGGACACACACGTGCGACGCGACAGGTTGTAAGTTCAATTCCCCCTCGAAAAAATTAAAATTTTGAATATTGTCATTTTTCTGGCTCTGGTAGTTCTGGCAGTTCTCTTAGAAAGTGGGGAACGTAAAAAGTATATTAATGGGAACGGAGTGTCTTAACGTCTGCCTACCGTACTTTGTGCGGGATAGGGCGGGAAACTAAAAAAATTATAATATTTTTCCCTTATAACAATAGTATACAAACAATAACAGATAGATGACACAATATCTAGATACCTTACCAGTTATAGACTACTACTACACGACTCTATTGTTTCCAACTAATTACATTTCAAGATACTACTTGGTATTACTATACTATAATATCAGATGTCGGCAACAACTGAGATTGCGTTGGAGTCGCCGGTGTCACTTGACTCAGATCTCATAGAAAGGACGAAGGGAAGGTCGGTGTCTGTATTACGCGGTATGCAAATTATTTTCTACGGTACATGTAGAAAGATGTAGCGATGATATTCAAAAAACGATGGCCATTTCTTTATTTTAATCTGGATGTTCTGATTACATTTTTAAATATGTATATACACAATATATGTACGAGTATATAAAAATATATGAGTATATAAGTAACAAAAATTTCAAATAATAAGTACAATTCTTATTCTCTACCTTTTCAACTTATCGATTCTTGGTAATATTATTTTTCATGTACTTATGAGTATTGTTTAAAATTTCAAAAAGTAATTTTTCTTCTTTATTATTTGATTATCTTCATCCATCTCCCAGAATTGAAACCCTTAATGCCCACATTGAAAATTGATTAGAATGTAGTAAAAACATAAAATATACAACAAATACACAACAACGGAGACTTATGTATCTCATAAAAATCCATAAAAATAAGCGATAGCTTATTGCTTCGAGCAATCTCTTTCTAGAAAATAGCGTTTCAAATTAAATAATTAATTTAAAAAAATATTTACCATAAACAATTAATCAATAATAATTTATTTTTTTTACATTTATTTGCCAAATTTTAAAAAAATCTAAACAAAATTAATCTCTAACATAGTTCCACTTAGACCACACAACACAGAGCCGAGATTCGCATCGGCCGGATCACGCACTTTACGACCGCAGACGGCGATTCCTATCCCTCATAAATGTAGCGATGCGATATTTATAATTAGTTCGCATTGCTGCGGTGAGACCGGGGCCTATGAATATGGAAACGCCTCGATCGTTTATTTGGTTTACTTTGTTTGTATA
>DWQW01008335.1:0-14060 GCA_018249695.1 Heliconius erato demophoon
ATGAACAAATATTTTATTTTCGTAGTACTGTAATGGATTGTTTATATGGATTAAGGATCTAAAACTATTTTTCTCATTTTTCCTCGCTTCCAGATTATCAGTAAAGCTGATTTTTGATATTATAAAAAAAATCAATTTTTTACCACTACATTTCAACTCTTCACATTTGGGCTTTAGATTTTCCGTCTCCTTTTAATTGTTAATGAGTTATACATAAATGTATGTATATAATTTAAGTATAAAGGGCACAGACGATTGATGAGATGCCGTCATTACCCCGTTGTATAAAGGCAAAGTTTCAGAGGTGGACTGCAAGATATAGGGCTATGGTGGGTTAGTCAGACGACTGTAAACTCGTGTTTTACCATTAGTTTCTTTTTGCCTAGCTTGCTATGTAATATAAAAGAACATTTGATTGTGTTATAAAGTACATAATTAAACGTTTATTTTTTTCAACTTCATGCTGTATCACGTATATATAGTGGGAGGGAACCTGGTAACATAGTGTTAAGTCACTATATTTCTATTAAGACATTTCCGTTTCCAGCTTTCCGCTGTCCTGAAGATATTGTTTGTTGTGTCACGGAATTGAACGCCGCTCTTCGCCTAAAAAAATATTCAATATTTTATTTCCTCAAGTGGGAATCGAACCCGCAACCAGTCGGGTTTATAGTCGCAGGGTTGTGCTCCTGCATCATGACTGGTCTATTAATAAATATAAATATTATAATATTAATTTATTATACTTTGCTGAGATTTATATTTCATTGGGATAAATTGATTGTGCCACTCATGGACAAATTTGCAGAGCGACCTTTTATTCTTGAAAGATTCTTATTTTTTTAATAGCCAACCAACAACGTCCTGATGTAGTCGGAGAGTGTCTGATTGTAATCAGACACAATGGATTGTATATAAATATAAGCATATTATACTCTATACTCATATTGATTGTATAGAGCAGCTGTCGCTTTTTTTTAAGTATATCAAGTGTCGGGATTTGTGAAATTACTAAGGTGTCACCTTGCCACTTGTAACTAATGGAGCACTAGTGAAATGGAGTAGAAATTAAAGTGTCTTAACACTAGGTTCCCTCCGCGTATCCTGCTGAGTGCGGAATACGACGTGAAGCCGATTTTCATTTAAAATAAATATAAAAATTGCAAAAAAATCTTTATTTTCTTTCAAAAAACTTTTTTACATTAACTTATGTAAGTATTTAGTAAGCCAGAGCTCCACATCCGCATGCACCGCGTCCAAAATTGACGATTCCATTATATTCGTAAGGTGATCCAGCTAGAACACCACAGCCGAGGGCACCAGCACCATACCCTAAAGTACCTGCCCCATATCCTAAAGCTCCTGCTCCAAATCCTAGGGCTCCTGCCGCGTATCCTAGAGCTCCCTCTCCAATTCCAGCACCAACAGCTGATATATCTTCAGATAATATACCCACTTCCCCATTACCACAACCGTAAGCTACAGCACCCGCACCTGCAGTTGGCAAGATACCTTCTAATGCCACTGTTCCCAAGAATGGTAATGCTCCAGAAACAGCCAAAGAACCTTCAATTGCATTTTCGGATATTACTGATAAACCATTAGGAGCGAGGGGAGAGGAGCTTGATGTAGATAGACCGCCTCCATTAGATGCAGCTAAAGCTGCGACGTTGGAAACCCCGAGGTCGTACCATGCAGCTTGAGGAGATGCCCAACCAGCCCCGCAAAGAGAAGGAGGCGCTAGGGCGGATCCAGCGTACAACCCGCCGTCACACGGTGTAGCAGGGATCGGGGAAGCTAAACGATTATATGCACCAACACATTGTGCTTTTAAAGTCTGAAAAATAACAACCTATTGTATAAGCTTTCGTACTTTTTGGTTAAATAAAAACTTATTGTATAAGCTTTCGTACTTTTTCATATGTTGGTTAATCTAAGGAATAAAGAGTGGTGCGCCATTTTATATGGTTTACTTATTTTAGAGTTATTGATTTAACTTACTTGAATTAGCAGCGCTTGAGCACAAATGAAGAGAAGAGCTTTTACTGCCATATTATATGTTGTGTTGTCTCGTTGAGGGTGAACTTGCGAATATTTTCTAAGAAACACCCATGAGTTTTTATTGAAGAAAATTACATAATTGCTTTTAATGCGTAATGTGACGATAAAAGACCTATGCATAAATGTTTCTAATAAATACATACGTGATATATTTTATTTTCTTTTATCAATTTAAGTGTATAGTGCAAAATATACATAATTTGCTTCATATAATTAAAAAAACGTTTGCAACAAAATATTGATAAAGTGAAGGTCCGATAGTAAATTTAATATAAATTCATAGCTCAATCGTAGTATGTCATTCGGTCATTAAACTTTGAAGTGTACATTTTAAAAATGGCATTCAATATAACCACTTTGTCTTTCTTTTTATTGGGTGTGCACCTATGTTTAGTTCAGGTAAAGATAGATGCTTTTTCCGGTTATATATATTGACTTTATTGTAACAGAAGGGTAAAAGAAAAATAATTGATTCCCTTGTGTGAGGATCGAATTCACTCCTATCGTGTTTATTTATTTTTTTTGTATTATGGGCACATCTAGAGATATTTTATAGGGAGGGGACCCCTTGGGTCTTTGACCTTAACTTTAAGCTGATCTTTCTCTGTAAATGGGCAAGGCTCACCCGGTATCACTCCATTCCTATGCCCATGGTCGTTGTGCCTATTGCAAACGATGGTATAATAATTTTATATTTTTCAGAATGTAATTGGTCAATGTCTGTATGATATCCCTGCTTCTGCTGCTTTCGGTTATGGACTATCAAATCCTAGCCCATGCCAAGGTGCTGCTCTGACATCATCTGGTCTCGGCGCTGCTCTGGCATCGCCTGGATTATATGGTCTGGCTGGCCTGGCAGCTTCTGGGGCAGATCTTGGCGCTAGTTTGCTAGCTCCTGATTCAGCATATTATGATATTTCTTCTGGTGCCTATGGGGGATCTGGAGTTGGAAATTTAAATGTTTTCGGAGAACTCCCTGTCGGTGGATCCACGCTAGTATCCGGACAAGTTCCTATTCTTGGCTCTGTAAGTTTTGGAGGACCGCTACCTGCTGCAGGTTCGGTGATAATATCTGGTAGTTGCAATTGTGGATGCAACTAAGGCTAGTAAATCTAACAAATAAAATGAAGAAATGACTGCTAACTAATTTGTTTTAGACAATTTTTAAATAAATATTATACTTATATTACTGTTTCTTATTATTTTATTTTTTGGTTCTAGACTTTAGCTTTGAACAGATATGTTCGTGTAAATGTTGTTTTTTTATTTTTTTGAGGAAATACTGTTGTTGTAAGTAAAATTTCCAAGATGGACACCAGACTATTCTGGGGCGGGCACGGTCCACTCGGCTATATAACCGACTTCAAAACTAGACTTATAAGTCATAGGCTCAGAGTTAAACAAAAATTAAATTGTAAAAAATAATATTTTAATTTATATTTACTTATATATTTATGTAAGTATATTTACTACTACATACACGCTTGTGGTTTCACCCGCTAAATGTGCACAATTATTTATTTACTACATAACACTTTCATGTTCTAAAACCATTATAATTTTAAAAGACAATATCCATACATTGAATACTCAAATTTTAACTACTTAATTTAAATATTTTTATTATATGTACATAGATTTAAAATTCGTTATTTCTGGAGTCGGGGTATGGGTATTTTTTAAAATTTTTTTTTAGATTTTGTACGGTCTATTTAGTAATCATCTCTTAATGTTATTTTTTTCAACTTCCCTAATTTTTTCTTCCTTTCCTTCTACCGTACCTCAAAAAGTAAAAAGGGAAATCTTATAGGTTTACTTTATTATCGTCTTTACAAACAAACGGACAACAAAGATATCAAGTTGAAATTAATATGAAATATTCCGATCTCTGGTTCCTTGAAGCACAAAAAAAAAGCTTCTAAGTACTACTTCGTCTTCGTTCTTCTACTGTGAACACGACGGTTGTGGGTTCGATTCCAAATGAGGGAAAAAAATCATTATCATAAATAAAAATTAAAAATAAAAGCACTTAATAGAAGTTTCTAATATTTTGCAAGTTGCAAACGTTGTTTATCTGTTTTAGTAAAGAATAGTGAAAACTATTGTGTACATTATTTTGCTTAGTAACATATATTACTTGAAATGGTACGAAATAAATATCACGTATCAATATGTTTGTGGTCTTGGTGCATTTTTTATTGCAATGTGATTACGATTCATAATAAATATATAATTTTAATGAAGAAAAACTAGAGAGGAAGTCCTGGCGAAGAGACAAGGGCGGCTGTAAATTCGATTCCCACTTGGGATGATAAATATTTAGTATATTAATTTACTCGGAAAGATAACGAGTTAAGATACGGCGTTGGGCTCTGCCATACTACACGCAGTGCCTTCAGAATTTGCCGGAAAATGGAGAACGGAAGTGTCGTAATGGTAAATGAAGTGTCTTAAGACTCTCTTCATAAAGATTTGATTTATTTATTTGATTTTAACCAGGTTCCCAGGTTTCCTTTGTCTATGGACTATACTATAAATAGGTTCCTGATATAATAATAGATAATAGTAACGTAATATTATTATAATAGTAACATTAAGACAATTCGAGAAACAAAATGGCAGTCAAAGCTATACTCTTTATTTGTGCTTAAGTTCTGCTAAT
Source organism: Heliconius erato demophoon (assembly GCA_018249695.1). Taxonomy (NCBI): domain Eukaryota; kingdom Metazoa; phylum Arthropoda; class Insecta; order Lepidoptera; family Nymphalidae; genus Heliconius; species Heliconius erato. Next base: position 4,724 of record DWQW01008335.1, read on the forward strand.
TCTACTAAGTTAAAAAACAATAAGTGAAGAGTTTGATAGAGATATATACATATAGCTATGTTTGTAGGTGTAGCCAAGTTTATAATTCTACACGCTAGGGCGTGTAGAATTATAAACTTGGCTACACTGTGTACTCTATGTACAAGTTCTAACTTCATAAATTCTACACCTTGGCCTTTTCGTTACTTTTTATATTGGATGAATTTTTTACGAGCTAGTAAGACAGTTAGTTTCGTTTTAGTAACACATTATATGAAAATGGAATTAGTAGGAAACAAAAATATACATAGTTAGTATACATTTTACTTTTATTTATATGCACGAATATGTATATTTATACATAGGTCCGGAGTATGGAAGAGATCGCACCCAAACATTAGATCGCATTTGGTACGACATTTTTATTATTTTTTTATGTCTCTGTTACCTGTTTGTTGTGCAATTATGTGTAATCCATTTTATTTTTACAGTATATCTATTACTAATATATAGAGTTTGTGAAGTTAGAGCTTGTACAGCAGTCAGGGCGTGTACAATTTTATAACATTTTTTTGTTGTATTGATATTTGATTTTTTTTTTCAGTTTCACGCTGTATCCACACAGCATGGTAGGCAAAGAGAACCTAGTGTTAAGACACTCTGTTCCCCAGTTTGGTATTGGCTAATATAGCAAATTTTAGTTTTATAGGATTTTAGGAAGTTTCTTATAAATTTTGATGATCATCAGTCAGTCGGTTATACAAAAAATCGGGGGATAGTTATCAATAAACTTATAGCTCGCATAGACTATCTGTTAATATTCGCCTTATATACAAAAACACGATGCGTGGACTTCGATAATCGTTTTTAAGTATAAGTTGTATAAAAACCAGGACAAGTCCAAAACGTGTGATAGTAAGAGATTGAGTCGTAGTTATTTGTAACGTTGTTGTCCACTTCCCGCTGTTCTGAATATTGCTTGTCGGGTGGCATTCGTCAACGCCGCATTCGTCCAATCTCTAGATTGGATATATGTATGAAACAATCTAAGATCGACGTTGGAGATAGGTTATTAATATTGGGCGTTAATATACCAGCGGGGAACCACTGTTTGGCATCGCCTCGTGGAGACTCCCGAACAACACGCGCCCGATTAGTCTACATGGCAGAATATCACAGCCTAGGGCTGGCAGGGGTCGCCCCGTGCAAGCTTTTCATCATTGACTTCTATTATGCTTATAGAATAAAAATATTTTAGAATTAAAGGGCATTTACTTCAGTTGCGAAACATATTAAATATATTATGTACATTTAGCAAAAAAAAAAAGATAAATGTTGTCACTATTGTCCTCCGTTTTAATGCGTATCTATATCTATATATATAAAAGGACTTGTGCTGACTGACTGAGGTAAGACGCACGCAGAGCCGCAACCGCTGATGGTAGAAACGTGAAACTTGGGCAGATGTTTATTTTCATATTCTGGACATCCACTAAAAAGGGAATTTGAAAAATTTGATGAAATAGGTGCTGAAAGTTTGTATGGAATAAAATAATCTGTACCGATTTTTATAAAATTTTAAATTCAGTCTCTTAAAAATATTTTATTGAACACGTGTTTCATGGTTTTTAAGAATTCACCCCCTAAGGGTTCAAATAAGGGGTTTATAAGGAAAAATCTTTAAATTGCCACCGATTTTTATAAAAAATTAAATTCAGACTGTTAAAAATATTTTATTGAACACATGTTTCGTGGTTTTTTTAGAATTCACTCCTAATCAGCGGGCGAAGCCGCGCGCGCTCTCTAGTATATTAATAAATTAAATTAAGAAACACATATCTACGTTTATACATTATTCTATTATTAAATGTGCAGAATAGAAGAAAAAGATGATAAATAAGTAAACGTTAATGGTAAATTAAAGGCATATCATTTATTTAAAAATTGACAAAAAACTTTTACCAATCATTTCTTAATTCGTAAATCACTTTTCGTACAATTTAGTAGCCATAGTTACACCCACAACTGCAGCCACCAGATATTGTCACCGACCCTGCCGCAGGTAGTGGCCCTCCGAACTGTACAGAACCGAGAATCGGAACTTGTCCCGACACCAACGTGGATCCACCAACAGGGAGTTCTCCAAAAATATTTAAATTTCCAACTCCACACCCCCCATAAGCGCCGGTAGAGATGTCATATGCTGAATCAGAAGCTAGTAGACTAGCACCAAGGCTTGCCCCAGAAGCTGCCAGACCGTCCAGGCTATATAATCCAGGAGAAGCTAGACCAGCACCGAGACCAGATGATGCTAGACCAGCACCTAGACATGGGTTAGGATTTAACAGTCCATAGCCTATGGAAGCAGATGGAGGAATTCCTTGTAAACATTGACCAAATACATTCTGAAAAATACCAAAAAATATTTTAATTCTGAAACGATGGCCTGATATAAAAGCGACAGTTATGGATTTAGTCCCCACGTGGTAGTGAATTATTTGTTTTTGCAGGGTCAAGTGGATTGCACAGAAGAGAGTATCTTGTCTCTAGGTTTTCACTGTCTACTATGTTATATGCTAAAAATATATAGATTTATTCAAAAACATGAAAAATATAAAACATGAAGAATATATATTACCTGAATTAAACATAGGTGCACACACAACAAAAAGAAAGACAAAGCGGTAATTTTTAATGCCATTTTGTGAAATATACAGTTTACACTTTACTAACCGAATGACATACAATGATTTAGCTATGAATTTATATTCAAATTATTATCGGACTTCTATTTCAACAATATTTTGCAAGTTGCAAACGTTTTCTATCTATGTGAAGCAAATCTATGTTATGTATATTTTGCACTATGAACATTTTGATAAAAAGAAAATAAAATATATCACGTATACACCTTTATTACAAATATTTATTAATTATGTATTGGTATTTTTTATCATAGACATTATGGTTAAAATTATGTAATTTTTAAGAATAAAAACTCTTGGGTGTTTTGTAGAAAACATTCGCAAGTTCACTCTCAACGGGACAACAGTCGATACACTCGTACAATATGGCAATCAAAGCTCTTCTTTTCATTACTTGTCAAGTGCTGCTAATTCAAGTAAGTTAAATACCAATAAAAAACGATATAATAATTTATCACCATATTTTTTCATCAATTTGAACTAAATATTTCATGCTTTTATGATAAAGAAAAAAAATGTTCCATTGGACTTAATGTCTATTTTAGTGATAAAAAAATTAAGCGTGATTTTTTTAAATTACAATTGGGTTTTACTTTTTAGATTATAAAAGCACAATGCATTGGTGCATATAATCGTTTACCTGCTCCGATCTCTACTGCACCGTGTAACGGCGGGCTGTATGCTGAACTCCCCCTCACACCTCCCTCTCCTTGCGGTGCTGGTTGGGCATCTTCTCAGGCTGGGTTGTACGGTCTCGGAGCTTCCAACGCTGCAGCTTTAGCTGCATCTAATGGAGGCGGTCTACCTACATCTAGCTCCTCTCCCCTCGCTCCTAATGGTCTATCAGTAATATCCGAAAATGCAATTGAAGGTTCTTTGGCTGTTTCTGGAGCATTACCATTCTTGGGAACAGTGGGGTTAGAAGGTATCTTACCAACTGCCGGTTTGGGTGGTGTAGCTTACGGCTGTGGAAATGGAGAAGTGGGTATATTATCTGAAGATATATCAGGTATTAGCACTGGAGCTATAGGCATCAGTGAGGGCGTTTTAGGATATGGGGCTGGAATTCTAGGATATGGTGCCGATGCCCTTGGATATGGACCTGCTCTAGCTGCACCTTACGGTTACTGTGGAGGTGCCAATATTGGCGGGCTAGGTGCATGCGGATGTGGAACTCGTTTATATTGAGCCACAGCTTTTGTTCGTTGTGGACATAAAAAGAATAGCGTATATAAAATAAAATATTAATATTTAGAGTCTTGTAATTTAATATTCACAGTTCATAAACAGCACCACATAGCGTCACACTAGAGAAAAACGAGGGAGCCACAAATGAAATGATATATATTTTTATATGTAGAGTATTATACTTATTGCAGTTTATTTTATAGACATATTATATTTCTAGCAGTATTGATGTAATATATTTTTGATAAAGAAAATAAATCGTTTAAGCAAGCAAAATTTTGTTTTTCTAATTTTACTTTTATCAGAAAAATAAAAATTGCAAAAAATCGCTGATCATTGGGATGAAATGGACAGGAATGAGGTCCCCTATTATTTGACTTTGACTATAAATTTGACCTACCCCCATAGAACACCGTTGATCCGTCGATCGAGTCACATCCCGTAAATAATAAATATTTTATTTCGTCGAATGAGAATCGAACTCACAACCTGTCGCGTTTACAGTCACATTTTGTACCCCTGCGCCACAACGAAACAGTACATTGGCCCTAAATATAGTATCCAAACATATCTGCAAATTTGTGAGCAAATTATCGGCAAAATACTGTTGCATTTTTTTTACATTAAATTACATAAATATATTGTATTATAGATAGATAGCGGTGAAGCTAATAAACGCATATTATTAAAGACTTTTTTTTTAATGGTTTTGTTAAATATATATATATATATATATATATATATATATATATATATATATATATATATATATATATATATATATATATATATATATATATATATATATATATATAAATAAATATATATATATATATATATATATATATATATATATATATATATTTTAATAAGTCAAATCACACCTAATGTATTTTTCGCGTTCTTCTGGTTACAATTTTCCTGTAAACGACATCAGGTTCAAGCTTTGAAATAAATACGCGTGCATGTGAAGCTAATAATAGCGTGTTAAAATAAATACAAAGCCTTACAGAATCGGGTCATGTGTTATTTATAGCTTAAAGGGCGTAATACATCACTGTGAAATATTAGCTTAGAAAAACTAAAAACTGCAAATCGGCTAGTACTCATGCCCCTAGTTTTTAGGAGCAAAAGCTGAAAACTCCATAATTTTACTATGGTGTCGTCTCCTATGGTAGAGGACCACCATCAGCTCGATGGTACCTTATTATTGTATTGTCACCTTAGCTACGTAACTATGACTGTCAAGATTCATGATAATATATTTATTACAAGCATAGAGAAAGTACATTTTATTATATAGTTGCTAGTCGACCCAAACAAAGCGTGTTCAAAATGTGTAGATATTTATTAGTTAATCCATCATCTGAAAAAAGTAACATTAATTTTTAATAAAAAGAAAAACCGACTTCAAAAAACGAACTAAAAAGTAAAAAAACTACATAATGTTAAACGTACTTAGATTTTGTTAAACAAAAATATTTTATAATTTTGAATTCGGTGTCAAACTAATGCTACAACAACCTTACTACAACATAGGATCACTACCGATTTCAAAATGTTACATTACGTAAAATTATTTTTTACTTTTTAGTTCGTTGTTTGAAGTGAGTTTTTCTTTTGGTTAAGAAATAATTTATTTTATTTATTTTTAGTTTTGTTTTATCCCGTATGTAGCAAGGAAAGCAGAGGGAGCCTAGTGTTAAAACACTCCGCTCTCCACTATCTACATTGCGTAATTCCGAAGGCATTACGTATTTAACGCTAGTGCCCCTGTACCCCAGTTGGCTTCTCTCTCTGAAAAATATATGCTCGTTAAAATTAACATAATTTTATTAATCAACTTCAAAAAGAAGGAGGTTATCAATTCGACAGTTTTTTTTTTATGTTTGTTACCTCAGAACTTTTTACTGGGTGAACCGTATTTGATGATTCTTTTCTTATTCGATTTGTTCGTTTGATTTCGTGTGGCCTCATTTTCATATCTGATAATGATATCCATGAGAAAATCATGTATATGTTAAATTTGCATTAAGCATGTGTGCGACTAATGGATGAATAACTCAATATTCCACTGTCCGATTTTCCTATATTTTAATTAAAATTCTAATATTTTTCCCATAACCTACATTTCCTGCTCCAAAGCTTAAACATTCGCTATCATATCCGAGAGTTCCAGCGCCAGAATCAGATATATTTTCAGATAAAATAGCAACGTTTCCATTTCCACAACCATAACCGATACTACCAGCATCTCCAGTAGGCAAAATTTCAAAGGCCACCAAGGCGCCCAACAATGGTACTGTACCAAGTACAGTTAAACCATCCTGTATAACATTTTGTGATGATATCGACACACCGTTAGGAGCGAGCTCGTCCTTAACAGATCACCTCCATTAGAAGCTGCTAAGGTAGCAACATTAAAAAATCCATTGTCCTATTTGTGAAGCTGGAGATAAATTAGAACATAGCCTACTAAAAGACAAGGGCCAGCAGCTAATTTATACGATCCGATACATTGACATGTTGTCTACTGCTAAATCAAGAAAAATATTACTGTTAATACAATTGAAAACTTTAAAATTAACTGAGATACAGTTATAAGAAATAAGCGGCATTTACAAGTTTTAAGTATTAATGGTACATTTTAATATCTTTAAACACACTAAGGACCTTTAAATGAATAGTCAATTTATTATGTTTTGTGTATTACTTTTATATGTAAATAATAGTTGAGCAAAAATATAAAGTACCGAAGCTATAATCATAATGTTGATTGATAGTTAGAGATAATTCAAATAGTGAATATTTTGTAATGATTAATTCTGAGTTTTTATACTGGAATTTTTTTTCAGTTTCTCGCTGTATTCCGCACACGGCAGAGTTGCCAGAGGGAACCTAGTGTTAAGACACTCCGTTCCTCGAATTCTGGAGGTATTGCGTGCTGAGTGGCGCAACTCAACGCCGCGCTTTGCCTCGATACCAGAGCGAAAAAATGAAAATATAAATGTAAATAAATATTTCACTTCCTCGAGTGGAGATCGAACCCAAAACCACTCGATTTTACAGTCATACTTTGCGTGGCACACTTTGTACTTGGCAAATTAATTAATAATGATCTATATATAATAAGTGTGAAGAAAAGGTGAAATTGCACAAAAATTGTATTATTACATACATTTACATTACTTACTACGTATATTCATATTTATGATGCTATGCAAAAGTTGATGATTGTATATTTGTAAATACAGATAAACAACGTTTGCAACTTGCAACACATAGATAAATAGAATTATTTTTCTTTATAAACCAATTGCTTTGTGTTTTGGATCATCGTATAAGTGAAGATTGTAGAGTTCAGTTATGTACTAACAGTTCTCATGCCAACTTCTGGTTTCGTCTTTTGTGTGTTGTGTGTGCAGGTTTTTAGTTCAGGTAGAAGAAACTGTCTTTTTTCTTTACACGTTTAAGTATATGTATACAATTTTTTTAGCGTGAAAAGTGACAGCAACTTAGTGTTAAGTCATTCTGTGATCCAGGCACCGCCCATTCATCCAGATATAGCGTGTTAAATTGTGGAACTTAATTTAAGTGGCAGTTACTAGAGCGAGGAAATAAAAATAAATTATTTGTCCAAGTGAAAATCGAACCCACAGTCGCCGCGTTCACAGTCAACCTACATACATTATACAGGACCACTGGACCACCCAGCCCCCGGGCTCATGGTCTCGTTTCCTCTGGAGCTCGTCTTATCGCTTCAAATTGTAACTGCGGTGGAAAGGGCGGTAGGCAGAGGAAACCCAGTGTTGAAGTTTAGACAAGTTCTTGTTAAGTTTTCTGAATTATGGAGGCATTACGTGTTGAATGGCGGACCTCAACGTCGCGGTTTGCCTCGACATCAGAGCGAAGAAATGAAAATTTAAATGTAAATAAATATTTCATTTCTTTTCATTCTCGAGTGGGATCAGATAATCAAGTGCCCCTGCGCTACGACAGTATTTAGTAAATTACCTGTTAGATTTTTTATTGCTTGTCTGACAAGTTCCGATCCTTGCAACAGTTGCAAGTTGTGGATTTAACGCGTGTTAAGCACTAAGGAATTTGATGACAGTAGTTAAAAAATAATAATAAACATATGTAAATTATATACATTTTTATTATTGTTACTCATTAATGCACAAGTCGGTTAGCATTTTGATAAATATTTTAATGTTTTTTTCTTTTTTTATTATATAGTTCAGCACAACAGACAGACTAATTTTCTTATCATATATATTAATTACATTATTGTTTTTATACATAAAATTAATACCCATTATAAGAAAATATTATATTTTGCTTTTCATTAGTTTATAAAATTTCACTTAGATCTAAGGCGTTAAGCGAGTGTTTATATAATTATATATTTAAGAATTTTGCATATTACTATATATATTTAATTATATTTCTTTTAGATAGGCATTATCTAATTTATATATCTAAATTAAGAATTATTATAAGTACATACTAAACTATTATAATAATTGGTTTGGTTGTGAGAAATTTTTGACTAGGATAAAGGCATGACCAATGTGGTGGAAGAGGTGACCGCTGCGTTCCTATCTTTCAAAGCCATTTTTAAATTATATTACACAGTGCGTTCTGTGGTTGCCCCCGTCGCGTTCCGAATTAACATTTTGACTGCGTCATCTTTGGCTTCGGTAGATAGAGTACGTGCAGGTGTCGGTGTGCCGAGATATTGCTACGACGGCGTGCGAAACGCTGCTGCAGCTGCAGCCTAATAGATTTGGTGTTTACCACTTCAAAGGTCGCGCTGGTCAGACCCTGAGCCTCGTGAATTGTCAGCACCTTTGAACTTGTTAGTCCTCCATCAATGGCCGATTAAAGATTCTTTCTCCTCCTGCATAAATGTGAGACAAAGTGTGTATTTTAGATCCCTCGGTACTGGTGTCATCTTGATGTCCTTTATAGAAAGGGAGCGTACTGCCCCCTTAGATGAGTATATACCAAGATATATCTCTCGCGTTTTTACATATTTAATAAAATAAATAATTTGATGAAAATTAGAAACTTCATCTTTATTTTCAAATACACTTTTACAATTGTAAATGTACGTGTAATTTCACATTTACAAGTAATTAAATAGTGCTAGAAATAGGAAACGGTTTACGATTTAAAAAAAAACAAGATAGAAACATACGTCGTCTATATGTTTCTAAATCGGAAAGAGATTCTATCTATTCTATCTACCCGCTTTTAATAATAATAATAATAATAATAATAACTTTATTTAAACACTTATATAGTATACAATACAATTGGTTGAGGTACTGTCCTCTTAGATAGGTTACAAAATAGCCCGTGATAAAGAGAAACAGTGCCGTGTCCCACGGGGGATGACAAAAACAAGTGTTATTCTAATACAAGTTACAAGTCTTAATGTACATTTATTATAACCTAAT
>DWQW01008336.1:0-14060 GCA_018249695.1 Heliconius erato demophoon
ATATGAGAAAAAAAAGTAACCTATGTTCATCCGAAGACCCTCAAGTATCTCTGTATGAGTATTTTATTACAATTGAATTAGCGGTTTGGCCCTGATTGCGGCACAGACAGACAGACAGACAGACAGATAGACAGACAGACAGACAGACAGAGTTACTTTCGAATTTATAATATAGGTATTGATTATAAAAAAAAAATCAGCTTCACGCTGTATCCCGCACACAGCAGGGTAGGCAGAGGGAACCTAGTGTTAGGACACTCTGTTCCCCACTTTCTGCCGAATTCCGAAGGCATTGCGTGTTCAGTGGCAGAACTCAACGCCGCGCTTTGCCTCGACACCAGAGCGAAGAAATGAAGATATGAATATAAATAAATATTTCACTTCCTCGAGTGGGGGTCGAACCCACAACCAGTCGATTTTACAGTCAAAGTAAGGTCTTATATATTATAAGATTGATTGAACACAATGAAAACACACTTATTACTACGAACTCACTCTTGGCACTTTTTTATAAAGGGACACGTTTACCAAACAAATAGATAACAAAAAAAATATTCTGAAATATTATTTTTCCACTATAATTAGAGGGTTATTGATCATTTATGTTAAGATAGAGATATTACTATATTTCAGTTATTAATAGAAATTACAATATTGAACAGTTTGCAACAATCTTATTTTTTATACGATAATTTTCTTTTTCTTGGTTTTCAGCTTCACGCTTTTTAACAGGCGAAACATACGGACATAGTGTCAAAACATTATATTCACCACTTTTGTCTCGGTTTAGAAACAATCCGTATTGCGTAATCCGGGAATTTTCGGGGAAATGTAAATATAGTGCCATAAATAATAGATTATATGGTAATATATTCGTTCTTCCGGCTGAAAATCGAACCTACAACAATTCGGTTTACAGTAAGTCTGTCACGTTAGCATTTATTAAAAAAAAATCCTTATCAGGCCAGTCGTGCCGCAGCGGCACGAAGTGTGACTGTAATACCGACTGGTTGTGGGTTCGATCCCCACTCGAGGAGATCAAATATTTACTTAAACTTATATGTCTATTTCTTCGCTCTGGTGTCGAAATTAAGCGCGGCGTCGAATTCTGCCACTCAACACGCAATGCCTTCAGAATTTGGCAGAAAGTAGGGAACGGAGTGTCTTAACACTAGGTTCCCTTTGACCCTGCTGTGTGCGGGATACAGCGTGGAGTTGATCTATTTGATTTTTATTTTAAAATCCTTACTGCAATTGAATTTGAACCCCCATCGATGTCAAATAATATATTTGATTCGAAAAGAACCAATAGAGAAAAAGTTGCGATTTACGTTTTACGGCTGTTCGTGCTAAATCTATTAAATTTATTTCTATTACACCCTCTCAAGCCTTTATGGGATTGGATAATGGGCGAATAAAACCTTATGGCGCTTTCAAATTATATAATTGCTATAATTATTAAGGGTTATATTGAAATTTCCTTAATATGAGTAGGAAATTAAAATAAAATCTAGTTAATTCATTTCTTTTTTTTAAACAATTTTAAAGTGTTATTCAACTTGAGAAAGAAAAATACTTATTTAGAAAACGTATTAATATTTGAACGTAGCGGGACTCGAACCCGCGCCTCCTGATCCTCCTGGTTGGTTTCCAGGAGGCGCGGGTTCGACTTTTTACATTTTAATTGATATAGGCGAATGCAGATTTGTATTTATTAGTTAGGGTTCCGTGCCCGGAGAGTAAAACGGTATCCTGTTACTGAGACTTCGCTATCCGTCTGCTTGTCAACACACTGTATCTCATGGAACGTGATAGTTAAGAAAACTCAATCTTACTTGTTGCATATAGGTACTACAAATTAGTTTGTGATATTGTTAATAACTTATTTTTTTAAAATACAATTTTCTTAAATTACTATATAAAATAACGGAACTCAAATATATACATTATGTGAATATTATATTATACAAATTTATTAATGAAAGAATTTGTGACCTATTCTAACAAATACTTACTAAAAAGATGTAACAAAATTTAGTTATCTATTATATTACGTTCAATGCATTTTTTCATTTCACCTTTCATTGTCACCCCGTTCCCTATTTTTCAGATTTTCGATTTCGATTTCAATTTGTTCAAGCATCGCGTGTTAAACAGCGGAACTCAACGCCGTGCTTTTACCTCGGTGCTAGATATCGAAACCACAACCGTCGTGTTACACAACACACCCTTGTACCCCTGCACCACGACGTTCTCAACATATTTTTGCTTAATAATAAAAATATATTCAAGAACTTTAAAAGATAAGTGTGTGAAAAACATTAAGGCAAGCTATTATAAACTACTTGGCTGGGTTCAGCTAATACCCTCTTCAGTCACGATTGGGAGGTTCAGCGGTTTTAGAAGATCAATAAATTCTTTAGAAGTTAAAGTATGTCTTAGAGTCTTCGCAAAGTGGAGAACTTAGGCATAAAATGTATATAAATATTATGAAGACTAATTTTGTTTTCGAAGGTTACTTACTATCTTATAGCGATAATAAGATGTGACTGTGAATTAATTTCTATTGTTATTTCGTTAGGGCAGATTTGAAAATGTGCTTTGAAAATATTCTAAAATCTTTATTTTACGTTTGTTTTAGACTCATTGCTATATAAACTGTTGTAATATTACTTCAATTGGAAATCGAATCCACAACCAACCCTTTATTTAAGTTAACATGACAGTATGTATGTTTCACATATTTTGTTTTTTTTTTTTTTAATTTTCATGTTGTATCTCACACATTGCAGAGTAGGAAAAGTAAATTTTAGTAGTAGTAGAGATCTACGTAATTTTAGCAAAGCTGTAATTTTGAGGACTAATAGTCTAATATGTAGTTAAGACTGTAGTAAGTGGGTTGAGCAGGAAGGCGGACCCTGGCAAAAGCCGGGATTAATGCCAGGAAGAAAAAGAAGATGTAGTTAAGACCGTATGCGGACTTACTAACTTGAAAGTAGGGCTGCGAGTGGCGGAACAGAATGTAGTAACATGTACCAGAGCGAAGAAACTAAAATATTAATTTTTTCTTTCTTTGAGTGGGATTGAAACCACACCCTGTCTTGTTTATAGTCGTATGATCGCGCCCATGCGCCACAACTGGCGTCGTTTATATTTTTACAATGTATTGAGGCCAGTCATGGCGCGTAGGCACAAAGTGTGTAAAACGGACTGGTTGTGGGTTCGATACCCGCTCGAAGAGATGAAATATTTAACAAAATTTTTATTTTCATTTCTTTGCTCTGGTGTTGGCAAAGCGCGGCGTTTTGCCACTTAACACGCAATGCCTCTAGAATTCGGCAGAAAGTGAGAAACGGAGTGTCTTAACACTAGGTTCCCTATGCCTACCCTGCTATGTGCGTGACAGCATAAAGTTGATTTATTTAAACCAAGTAAAAACTAAAGAACTGTAAAAAATAATATATGTTATTAGGGTATCCCAATTTTATTACAGCTATTTTTACATGCAAATGAAAGAAAAAGTGATTCATCGTATATTATTTTCGCCCACTAATTATGGAGGGTCAAGCTAGATACATATATAGCAACAACACGGCGAAAACCTCTTATCTGATGAAGGGGAAATCACGTGTATTTTTAAAAGTAGGCTAACATTAGATTAGGCAGTTCACCACTTTTAGTAGGTACCCCAGTTACGTCAAGCTTTGTATTATAAATATATATTTTTTAGTGAAGCGAAGTGGCAGAGCGAATCTAGAGTAAAGACACTCCGTTCCCCACCTTCCATAAAATCCTAGCAGCATTGCATGTTGAGTGGTGGAGCTCAACACCGCGCTCTGCCTCGACACCAGAGCGAAGGAATGAAAATATTCAATATTTCATTTCCTCAAGTGAAAATCGAACTCTCAACCTGTCGCGTTTATAGTCACACGCTTATGTTCCTTCGCTACGGCTGGCCTACATATCAAGTATCTTGTAAATTGTATCAACTGTAATCTATAGATATATCTACTGATGTACTAGAATATTCTTGGAGTACCAGTCACCCACGACGAGCATGTGGGTTTCTATATTTCAAAGGAAGTAGAGAATCATAAATAAACAAAAGTTTATATTTACGTCAAATGACAATCTAAATCTTTGATTCATGATTCCATATCTAGAATATTTTTATTATTCTTCCATTTATACTATTATTTACTGTTTTTCTATAGAAAATATAAAATAAAAAACACGATTTACTTACCATCCGGTACGTAGACGTTGAGATATAAGCAATCTTCCGAATATTCCTTCTTCCGCGGTTCCTCCATTTGTGACTCGAGCAATTTTGCAAACAATTCATCATGTTTGTTCAAAGGACGTTGTACATCTTCCTTCTTTGGATCACTTTGCATGCAATCTGGTGCATAAATTGTGGCATTCCTCACACCTTCCCATTGAGGAAGATCGGTGTGTTCTGGGGGGGCGAATCGTCTCAAGTCTATAGGCGGTTGTGCGTAGGGTATGCCAATATAAGCAGCTATTTTCTTAGTCCTAAATCTCGTGATATACATCCCAGCTATGGTCCCTTGATTTGCTAGATTTATTTGCTTAGGCTCTTTCGCAGTTAATACTGTATTGGACATGATCGTCAACAATACTATCAGAATCATCTTCATCTTCTTAAATAGTCTCTCAAAATGATCGCTTATCACCTTCTACTGGCATATATGTTCGATGACTTGACATTGGTTATGATGAAGTACAAATTTAATTTAAAATCATCAGCTCTAGAGGTAGTATGTAAAGCAACTTTTATTAGAAACACTTATTTGGCTGAGGCGCTAGTTCAGTTTCGAGGGTGGTGCGTTACTGTTTCTTGAACAGACTTCGGCTCGTAAACAGTGGGGCTGTCCGTCGTTATAGAAACCAAGGAATTGGTTGTTTGTTTTAAAAATAGTTAGAAGTGGCAAAAAGTTGAGATTGCATTTTTTTTTTAATTTCTTTTACATAGCTCCATTGTTGATGACCTAAGATTTTTTTAGGAATAGTCTTAAGCTACCATGTTGAAGCTGTATTGCATGAGCTTTGGTAATGTGATATTTAGTTTAAAAGTTATTAAATAAGAACGCATACTATTTAGACCACTTGAATTGCAACAAAAATTTCTTTCAATTTGAAATATTTCATGGACCACCCAGTGTATTGTACCTTTAAATGTACAAAAAATTTGGAACGCAATATCTAGATTATTTTTACCTTAGTATATATTTAAAATATATATTTATATAAAAAACATAAAATTAATAGGCAATTCTGTTTTATACCAATTCTACAATAGTTGGCAGTGAGCTTACGACGCGAACAAATCGCGTGACTGAAAACTGAGCATTGGAGTCATTGCATTCCGAGTCCGGACTTTTTGTTACTTTCCATCTTCCCCTTTATGGGTCAATGCGACTGAATTATTGATCTTATGTAAATTTATATATTTGGTTGTTTTATTTATTTTTGCAATATTTAAAAAAATATTGCAAATACCAATAAATTAGTAAAATCTGTTATTATTATTGAACTTTATTATTCTTTTAACATAAGAATTGTACTTAAAATTAATTCTATGTCGACATAAATTTTATATGAATTGTTGTATATTTTTTTCTACTCGCAACTAGAAACTAGTGGGATTTTGAAAAAGATATAACAATATTATTCAGTTTTATAAAATTATGAGATTATAATGATACAGTATCTGACTATAAACGCGATGATCGTATCGGGGGAATAAATTATGTTTAGTTTATCCATCTCCACCCATTGGTACAATTATGTACAGCCTTAAATATCGCTGGTCAATACATGATATGTTACTTCCCACCTCGATTGATGGCGGCAAGCCCAGGTTGGAATCCCGCAGAGGACGTCTTTGCTGCTATCGACATCCTCTCAAGCAACCAAGTTATGCTTGCACTGTCTCCAGGACACAGTACTCTATTCCTTACATCATTAACCTTAGATTTGAAAAATGTCATAAATTCGGACAGAAAGCTAAGATTGTTGACATAAGGTACTCTCTGTATACAAAGAAGGTTAAAAAAAAGAACCGCGAAAAAAACATTACAGTCTAATTTTTTTTATTAGCTTCTCGCTGTATCCCGCACACTGCAGGGTAGGCAGAGGGTACCTAGTGTTAAGACACTCCGTTCTACACTTTCTGCCGTATTCTGGAGGCATTGCGTGTTGAGTGGCAGAACTCAACGCCGCGCTTGTCCTCGACATCAAAGCGAAGAAATGGAAATATAAATTTAAGTAAATATTTCATCTCCTCGAGTCAGGATCGAACCCACAACCAGTCGGTTTACAGACACACTTTGTGCGCCACGACTGGCCTCTACAGTCTAAATAAGATCCATTATTATCTTCATGTTATTATGCAGTAACATTTTATAATATGGGATATTGGCATAATATTGTATTTTATTAAACGATTTTACATCTTAATACTTTAATATAAGGTTTATTTTACCTTTATCCGGATATATTGGGTTCGGCCAGTTATTTAGTGCTATCGCCACTTGCATGTGGTTCAAGGTGTTACAAGTGTGGTTCTTCGTTCTTCATTTGCATATATAACAATCTAGATGTATGATGAAAATCTATTGTCTTTTTTATTATAAATATTATACTTAATTTTATATAAATAATTTTCTGATTTTATAGTGTGAATTTTTTTTAAAAACATAAATTTTAACAATTTTATTTAATTCTTTCCGGGTCTCGAACCCGCGACTCTTAATGTGCTATATTAAAATTCTTATACGCTTGTTCTATATAATTTTTGTTGTTTCTTATGTTTATATTAACATAGTATAAAACAAAGAAAATAAAGCTATAATGTATATATATACGACTTAATCTGAAATAGGAAAAAAGGTCGTTTTAAGTTTAAAATTGATTGAAATCTTAAACAAATTTATTTTGTAAGACCTGAATTTAGTACTGCCATGTACACAAATAATATACACTTTGCAAAAACAACACGGAAAGGTTATAATGCAACCAATTTAAAAGGTGACTAATATTCGCATAGAAATAAATGTCGCTCGACTTCTACGAACAACAAACATCAGTCAGATTATAATCAGAAGTGTTAACAGTCACCATAAAATGTTTGTGTTCCGAGGTTAGAACAGCCAACTTCATAATATAGAGATATAGATATATATGTATATATATTATATATATATACATATATATATATAATATATACATATATATCTATATCTATATATCTATATATATATATATATATATATATATATATATATATATATATATATATATATATATATATATATATGCATATGAAATAGATAGATAGATAGTTATAAAAACTGATCGTTTCTTATATAAATTTTAATATTACTACCTATATATAATGTGTAGTAAATTTAGAGACCAGTGGTGGCGCAGGTGCACAATCGTGTGACTGTAAACGCTACAGGTTGAGGGTTCGATTTCCATTTAAGGAATTGAAGTATTTAATATTTTTATTTTTTGGCGTTGAGACAAGACGCGGCGTTGAGTTTCGCCACTCAACACGCAATGCCACGATGATTCGGCGGAAAGTCAGGAACGGAAGTGTCTTAATGTGAATAGAGTGTTTTAACACTATATCCTAGGTTCCCTCTACCTACCTTGTTACGTGCGGAAAAAAGTAAAGAAAATATTAAACAGCAGACAGGCAGAGGGAACCTAGTGTTAAGACCCTCCGTCCGACCCGAGACTTTCTGTCGAATTCTGGAGGCATGAGTGGCGGAACTCAACGCCGCCCTTTGCCTCGTCAAAGAAGATATTACATTATAATATAACTATTCTTAAAAAAAAAATTAGGTGAAAATCGTTATATTAGTATATAGTTAGTCAAATTGTTACGGAACATGAACTGGGTCATGACCATTTATCGGGACGAGGTTCTCAGATAAAACTTAATGAAACCTCGACAAGAAAGCTAATTGTGGCTTGCAACTTTCCTTTATCAGATTATAAATAGCGTCGTCGTAAACGTAAACGTCGTCACCTTATGTAATAAGTAAACATTTCTCGAAGTGAAGATTGAACCTACTACTTTTGAATAGTTAGACGAAGTTTCACTGTGCCACGACGGTAATTATAATTCAGCTTCACGCTGTATCCCGCACTTAGCAGAGTAGGCAGAGGGAATCTAGTCCTAATGCGAGTACACTCCGTTCTCCACTTACCGCCGAATTTTTCGAAACATTGCGTGTTGAGTGGCGGGGTTCAAAGCCGGGCGTTAGCCCAGCGACGAAAAGAAAATAATAATTCATTTCCTCGAGTGGGGATCGAACCCACAACCTGCCCTTCCGCCGCGACAGCCTTAATCAATACGGTTTGTATAATAATTTAAGCATTTAATAAGAATAACGTAAAACATTTAGAATATAAACGGTTAGATATTTTATTGTCTTGAAATCGCTTAACGTAATTAATTTAAATAGGCTTATTGTAGCCTAAATATTCTGAGAAACAAACTTGGTGATGATTAATTTAAGTGACCTAATAAATATCTTTAATTAATATTGCGCAATTTATTATGTAAAAGTTATATTATGTTATATCAGAAGATTTTTTAATTTTAATTTATATCAGAAGAAAAAAATGGACTTGGACACTTGGACGGTTTCCAAGAGGTGCAGGTTCAAATCCCGCTATGTTAATTTTCATACGTTGTTTAAAATTGTATAATTCTTTTCTAAGTATGGAATTATATTTTAAATATGTTCAAAATAATAATATATTGTATCCCGCATGTCAATTTTGTGCCCGAATTTAAGACATTATATGTGCTGAGTGGCGATACTCAACTCGACGATTCGCCTAGAGCGGAGAATTCAAATAAGATTATTCCTCCTATTGGATATCGAACCCACTACTATCGCGCTTACAATCAATCGCTGTCCCAATACGCCATACTGGATTCAATTGTGTTATGTAAATTCTTATAAAGAGCTATTTGATTCTTACTGCGTAATTTTTTTGGAATAATTTATAGTAGCATGTCCCCTATTTGTATGACATTATATATTTTTTTAAAATTACATAGAAATCCTAATATTTCCTTTTATAGAAATGGATTTTCAAAAAATTTTACGTTTCTAAGAAGGCTTAGTATTCTAACGAAATATTCAGTACATGATCCAAGTATAAAAAAAACTGGAGAAATATTAGTTCAGTCTACATTAAAATGAAACAATTTCTGTTAAGAAATGAGGTTTATGTTTTATATGTATATTATATTTATTTGTGAGTTTCATCTTATTATAAAATAAGTTTATAAATTTTATGTTATCCTGAATAGCAGAGTAGATAGGGAAAATCTACTGTCCTTTCTCTATTTTCCGTCCGAAGTCTAGACATTGCTTATTGAGGAGTGTGATTCAACGTCGCATTTGTGAAATGAAAATAATTAATTGGTTCAAGTGGGATTTGAACTAACATCCTACATACATACAATTTTTCTTCTATTTCACTTTATTTTATTACTTTACGCTATATGCAAAGGGAACCTATCGTTAATAAAGTCCGTATTCCACTTTCCGTCACATTCTCGATTGCGTGCTAA
Source organism: Heliconius erato demophoon (assembly GCA_018249695.1). NCBI lineage: Eukaryota > Metazoa > Arthropoda > Insecta > Lepidoptera > Nymphalidae > Heliconius > Heliconius erato. The sequence goes on from DWQW01008336.1 coordinate 9,626, forward strand.
GTGGTGAGTAGACACGAGCGTGAATATAAAAAAAATAAATATTTTTTTAAATAATTAATTTCCTGAATGGGAATCGAACCCACAACCGTCGCGTTTATAGTCAAACGCTCATATCACTGCGACACGACCGCCTCAACACTCAACATAGGTACATACATACATATATATTAAAAACATAAATTAATCAAATTTAAAAACAAAAAGACAACTTTTTTATATTTTTATACAGTGTATGAAAAAACATAATTTGTGGTCAGCAATCAGATTGCATGACGGCATATTAAGAATGTTGGTTATGCGCTTTTTCCTTATGGTAATATGCCTTTTTATTATTACTTAGCCAATACTAATTCTTCATGTAATATAAAATATGTTGTAGTAAAACTATACATTTTTCATGGAGGCCAGTCGTGGCGCAGAAAAGGTGTGATTTTTAACGCGATATATAGTGGGTTCGATTCTCACTCGTTAAAATTGAATATTTTTTTATTATATTATACTTTGTGTGTGCGTAAAGATTTGATTTAGTATATATATATATAAAACATAAATACTGATAGAGAATAATATACCTTAATAAACGCAGGATTTTTAGAGTATAATTGAAAAGAAATCTCTTGAATCTCTTAAATTGCGATGTATTTGGATAAGCTTTAAAGGTAATTATTTTCTGGGTATGTCTTCTATATTATTTAGCTTCGATTATTCGTGTATTCGAATTTTTCAACATCCTTCTTTAGACTACTTCCAAATATCTTTTGGTTGCTTACTACTACTAGTAATTTCCAGTGCATATATAATTTTCACAAAAAATATATATTTTTTATTATTATTATTAGAACCCGCAACTTTTGCGCGTGAACACACAGACAAACACTCACAATGTGCATCTCCATATTATTATTTTTATTTATATTAACAAAATATTTATAAGAAATACTTATATAGAAAACGTATAAAAATTTGAACGTAGCAGGACTCGAACCCGCGCCTCCTGGAAACCGACCAGGCCAGGACCAGGAATATTTCATCAATGTAAAAAATATTGAAAGTTTAGTATTTTTTGCGCAAAAAAATTCTACCTTCAATCAAGGCGAGGTCTTATCCAACCCTAATATTACGGCCGATTACGGAGGCAGTTAAACAAATTGCTTTCTAGAAAACGACCTTGACGCTTTGTGTTTTAATACCAGGATTGTTCAAGGGTAAATTGTTGTGATAACATACCATAGTAACCATAAATTAACCTATATGCTTTTTTTTGAGAAAATGTACATACTTCTTTTACTCTGCCCTTTGTTCGAACTTAAATCTATCTGGAATCTTTGCGTGTTGAGTGGCGAAACTAAACTCCGCGCTCTGCCTGGACACCAGAACGAAGAAATGAAAATATTAAATATTTCATTTTCTCCAGTGGGAAAGAATCTTACAACCAACCACAACAACAAAGTTGTGTTTACAATCACACACTGTTTTAATTGTTCGTTTTAACTCAAAATAGCTTATCAGTAGAACTACTTATAGCTGTTGAAAACTCAATATTTAAAATCTATCCTTGAGTTTGGGGTGACCAGGGCATTCATAAAAAGTCGGTTCAAGGGCTTCATGAAATCCAATGGCTTATCTTACATCTAAAGTACTTTCAGAATGTTTCAACGATTAACAGTTTTGTATGGATCATACACGATGTGTACTATCTTTATAGGTTTCTGACAAAAATAAACTATTTTGTATCTAATCTTTGTGAATATATACAAAGGAATATTATTTTAGTCGTGGCGCAGCGGCACGAAGTGTGACTGTAAAACCGACTGGTTGTGGGTTCGATCCCCACTCGAGGAGATGAAATATTTACTTAAATTTATATTTCCATTTCTTCGCTCTGGTGTCGAGGCTAAGCGTGGCGTTGTGTTCTGCCACTCAACGCGCAATGCCTCCAGAATTCGGCAGAAAGTGGGGAACGGAGTGTCTTAACACTAGGTTCCCTCTGCCAACCCTTCTGTGTGTGGGATACAGCGTGAAGCTGAAGAAGAATATTAGTTTAATCTACAAAGGCACTTCTTAAGATTAAGCTCGACATTTTTAAGCAATGGAAATTCTTATTAAGCCCAGCTTCCACCGCGCGCTAAGTAAGCGCATTAAGGACTACGTTAAACTCGCAAGAGAACATTAGCTATATTATTTAAATAAGCTCGCTGCATACTTGTATTTCCACCAATAAATAAACAGGCGGAAAGGACCAAGAGCAGAAATGGTGGAAACTATCTCGCTTAGTTCTAGAGAGCGAAGCAAACTAATTAGAAAATACAAAACTTGGTGGAAAATGTAAATGTATTTTGCTTAAAAGAAATCCATTCTTCTTATAATGGCAGCTCATTTCTTCACAATGGAAACCAGGTCTTGTTTATGGTTTAGTAGTAAACGCCTCCTCAAACCTCCAGAATTCGGCGAAAGATGGGGAATGGAGTGTTTTAACACTAGGTCTCCTCTACCTAGCCTGCCGTGTGCGGGATATAGCGTAGAGTCATCTGAAAAATAACAAAAAATGATCGAATGCCGTAGTTCCGACTTAAAATGCTTATTAATGGAATACTCTTTTTATACCTTCACCTATCACGTGAGTATTTTTCTGGTCTCCACAAGACCTTAACCTTTATTAAAACCAACTAACAAATTGCCTTTAGAAACTCTAAAAATTAAAAAAAGTAGCTATTACTTTTTATTTTTTTTATATTATGATTTAGTTTCTTTACAGATGTCGAGATAATATCTAAAGTGAACATTAAACGAACAATCTTTTTATTACTTGGATATATAAACTTCTGCATAATTACTTAAAATGAGAATAAGAGTAATTCAATTGTAAGTCTTTTTTTTTCAGCTTCACGCTGTATCCCGTATTCACGCAGGGGAAGGAGAGAGCGGAGAGTCTTAACACTACAGCACTTTTCGCCGAATTCTGAAAAAAATGCACGAGTTCCGCCACTCGACACCAGAACGAAGCCATGCAATTATTAAAAATGTCATTTCGTCAAGTGGGAATCGAACCTGCGCCACGACTGGTGCATTAAAGTAAATCATTAAATAAATTTAAATGAAAATTGTTTAATACATTCAAGCAATTCTTGGAGCTACTATTAAATAACGTATTACGGCTAATCACTCACGTCATATTTGACGCGTGACCTGCCGTTATCAAATATGGTCTAACATAGAATTATTGTGAAAATATTAAGACTTTAAAATTAAAATACATGGAATATTATATAATTTTATTTTATATTATTAGGTTCCATATTAATATTACTTTTAGGTGTGCATGATTGCGTGATAGCTGTGATATATTGGGAACCTTTTAAATATGTTTTAAGTTTTTACGTTATTTTTAAGTTTTAAATTAATGTTTTTTTGTAAATGACGATTAATTACAAACGAAACTGTTATAAGTTCGATTTTAACTGGGAATGAAACATTTTCATTTTCTCGTTCTGGTAACAAGAGAAAGCGAGGCGTTGAGTTCCGCCACTGAACATTTCAAATTCAGAAATTGGGCGGTGTGTGGCTAACGGAGTGTGTCAATATCCTCTCCGCCTACCTCTCCTATGTAGCGTGAAGGTAAAAAAAGCTATTATTATAAAGTAATTAATTTAAAAAATATATATACTATAAAGTAATGAATTGTAATTGTATTAGTCGAAGCTAAAAGAGAAAATAGAAATTTCTATTAATTCATCAGAAATTAAATGTTTTGATATTCTGCGTAAAATCGACTGGTTATGGGTTCGATCCATACTCGAGGAAAAAAATATATTTACATTTATATTTTCATTTCTTCGCTCTGGTGTCGAGGCAAAGCGCGGCGTTTAATCCTGCCACTCAACACGCAGTACCTCCAGAATTCGTCAGAAAGTGAGGAACGGAGTGTCTTAACACTAGGTTCCTTCTGTCTATCCTGCTGTGTGCGGGATACAGCGTGAAGCTGATTTGATTGTTTTATTTTAGCAAAAGTGTTAAATTAATGTTAAATAGGTTTCTTTGAGAAAATTAAACGAGTATATCTTCTCTCGTTTATATTACTACCGCTCTACTAACTCTTTAAATAGCTAACTGAATGGTAATCTTGATAATTAAAGGGGACTCCTGTTGAAGATAAATAGTGAAGATGCTCCTTTGTCATTTCGCAAAGTGTTTTTGCTGAATTGTATTATTGTATTGTATTTTGTTCGTAAACAACCTTTAAATTAAATGTCGGTGACATTTGCAAGTTTTCAGTTGAGTGGTCTTTGAATATAATTTTATTTTGCTAGATGTTTCAACTTAATTTCTTATTGAGAGAGCTTTACGCTTTGGTTAACAATAGGTTCCGTGAACCTACCTAAGGTTCATTACTCTATAATAACAGTTTTTTTTAACCTTTATAGCAATGTAGGCAGAG
>DWQW01008337.1:0-14059 GCA_018249695.1 Heliconius erato demophoon
TCGCGGCGTCCACCGGAACGGGCAGACCGCGGTCACCGCATCTAGTTTACGTTACGCCACGGCCCTCTTCCTTTAGTTAATTACATATTTAAATTTCTAAAGAAAAACACGTATTATGTAAAAAAAACTCTTATTCTTAAGTATGTATAATGTTTTTTATAAAACTCGAGTTAAGGTCAGTCGTGGCGAATGGTTGTGAATTCAATTCTTGCTAGAGGAAATGAAATGTTTATTTAAATTTAAATTTTCCTTTCTACGCTCTGGTATACAGCGCGGCGTTCAGTTCCGCCGCTTAAAATACTGTACCTCCAGAATTGTGTTCTTAACACTAGGTTCCCTCTGCCTACCCTGGTGTGTGCTGGATACAGTGTGATGCTGATTTTATGAGTGACGCGATGAAAAATTTATTTTAAGATAATATATTATCTATGTTAAGACAACAGTTCAATGTTAGGCATTTAAGTAGTTTTATGGTACCTTTTCTGAATCTAAATATACAAGTACTTAGAAGTTGTCTATCCTATTACACTTGCTCATCTGAATTATAAAATCATTGAACTGGAAGTATTATAAAGAGTTTTGCCTGCGGTTGCGCACGCGCATACTCAATTATTTATTTATTTAGCTTATACTAATATTTTCTTATAACTAATATTTTCTTATAATTTGTTGGTTAATTTTTATAAGTTTTTTGTAGAATGTCACATTTAGTTAAAATATTTAAAAATATATAGGTATAATAATTTGATTTCATTTATGTTCTGATAATTAAAAAATAACACTTCGTTGTAGCTTTGTCTTATGTTTTTTTTTAAATGCCAAATGATAAATATTAATTTTCTATTAGCCAAATTAAAAAAAAAACTAATTCGTAATATATTCCTTTATTATAAATAGGTAATAAAATTTAGAAGCAACTCTACTGTTCACGCCTAAGAATGTTATTTAAAAAAATTATATTATGTTAAAAAAATATTTTTTCCAAATTTTATTTTTTTTGTATGTAAAGTAGATGACAATAAAATTTCGTCTAATAGAAAACGAAAAAACTTAATTAAAAAATTATATAGATAACAAACATTTATTGGAAATTTAATAGTGTTACAGTAGTGATTTAATTTTTTTTTCAGCTTCTCGCTGTATCCCGCACTTAGGAGGATAACTAGAGGGTAACTAATGTTAAGACACTCCGTTCCCCACTTTTTTTCAATGCATTGCGTGTTGAGTGGCGGAATTCCACGTCGGGCTTCCGTCTTGGTACCAGAGCAAAAAAATGAAAATATTAATAAACAAAGCGGGTTTGGGCAAGTAGAACAAATGAGTTATAAAAGAATTGTAAAAAAGAGTTATGATGGAAAAGTGAATGATAAGAGAGGTAGGAGGAGACCTCGGTTGACCCTCGAAAACACTGTATCAAAGCATTAGGACCCCCCGGGTTGATGACAGTGGACGAGGCGAAAGAGCTATGTAGAGACCGTAGCATTTCGCGCTCCGTTCTCTCTGACTACCCCGCTAGGGATAACCCGTGAAGTTAAGATAAGTTATTCCCTTTAGTACGCATCGAACCCACAACTGTCGCGTTTACAAACACACGCTTGTGCAACGACAGCCCCTGCCAAAATTCAAAGAAATTTAGCATTATAAAATTAATATAATATACTGCTATTTGCAACTATAACCTGGTTTAATAATTTAATTTCAAAACAATAATAAAACAGAGGCCAGTCTTGGCGCAGAGGCACAAAGTGTTACTGTAAAACCGACCTTTCCCATTCGAGGAGATGAAATATTTGCTTAAATTTATATTTCCATTTCTTCGCCCTAGTGTCAAGGCAAAGTGCAGCGTTGAGTTCTACCACTCAACGCGCAATGCCTCCAGAATTCGGCAGAAAGTGGGGAACGTAGTGTCTTAACACTCTCCCTCTGCCTACCCTGCTGTGTGCGGGATTCAGCGAGAAACTGATTTATTTATTATTTTAAAAACAGAAATTGTAAAAAATGTTCTCATAATGGCCGCAACTCAAGCGAAAATAGAAAATTCTTGTCATATCTGTAGGTAATGTGAGGTGGAGGCGGCGGTGCCTCTGGAACGTACAATTTTACCGTCAATTTGACGCGATTTCTGATTACCCGTAACAATGGCTGACGTTTGAAAGTGTAACTGCACTCGTTCCGTATGACATCGTTTTTTTTTTATATTAAAATATATATTATATATATTGTATTTTCTATTTGTTGTATTGTTAAATGAAGTAATATATAAATATGGGACTAAATAATGAAATTATTATTTAGCAGCTTCACGCTGTAACCCGCACACAACAGGGTAGGCAGAAGGAATCTAGTGTAAGACACTTCCTTTTCCCACTTTCTGCCGAGTTCTGGAGGCATTGCGTGTTAAGCGGCAGAACTCAACGCCGCGCTTTGCCTCGACACGAAGAAATGGAAATATAGCTTCAACTAAATATTACATCTCCTCGAGTGAGGATCGAACCCACAACCAGTCGGCTTTACAGTCACACTTTGTACCGCTGCGCCACGACTGGCTTCAAGTCCTGAGCTCTCATTATTTAGCGTTGAATACATATTCACATTACAATTTTAAAATTTTTGAAATTCATAAATATGATATTAAGATAAAAGACAAATGTCTCTTTAAATTAAATAAATCACAGTATGGTAATAGGTATTGATTACGCGATAAATACAGTTGACAAATTTAAGTTTGCGGGCGTATGCACTTATGTTGTATCGTATGAACTACAAATATAAGTTTGTAACGATTTTTTCTATGATATACTCTTATAAATATTCACTTTTCGGATTTTTTAAAATATTGTAAGTTAACTGTAGGCCCACGGAAAATGGCAGCAAAAGCAATGTGCAATCTTGATTTTATCAGTGCTTCAAAGTACCGTAGACCTAAATATTTCGTATTCATTTCAGCTTTATACTTCCACGCGATCTCTAAATAATTGGTCTAGACCAATTCAATTGGGGTTCCCAACCTTTTCTTGATCAAGGATCATTTTTATATAATTTTTGATAGCAGGGACCACTATGCATGTAGGTATAATAAAAATTATGTGTGATAGTCAAAGAAACTTCGCCTCACCATCCCCAGTCATAAAATTAAAATCGTTCGTGGACCATATTTAAGCTTATAAACAAATCACTGGTCAATCAATCAATTTACCACTGGTGGTCCGCGGACCACTGGTTGGGAACCAATGGTCTAGAACTCTAGACAGACGTACAGATGAACAACAAAGTGATCCTATATAAAAAACGGAACCGGAGTTTTTTCCTTCTGAGAAAAGAACAACAACAACAGATGAAGAAAAGTAAGTCTTTATTTCATTGAAATATAGCAAATCTTTACAAATTTTTAAGCATTATATTTTTTTTCGCTTCACGCTGTATCCTGCACTCAGCAGGAAAGGCAGAAGGAACGTAGTGTTAAGACACTCCATCCCCCATTTTCCACTGAATTTTAAAAGCATTGTGTGTTCAGTGGTGGAACTCAACGTCGCATTTTACCTCCCTAAATATTAATATCAAATATCCAATTCTATTTATTTAAATAATATATTGTATTTGAAATAAAAATCAACTTTCACGAAAACGCTGTCCTGAGCTGCGCTTGCTGATATAACGGTCGTCGCGGTCTGCTTGGTGCGCGCGTGCAGCGCTATAGTAAGTTGATCCTGCAGATAATATTCGAATTAGATTTTTTTTACTTATAAGAGATGTAGGGTGCGAAAAATTGACATTTTGAAATGTTTTTTTAATATGTGCAAAATTATAATTTTATTTTATTTGCTGACCGTACGGGTCAACAAGTCGTGGCCGCCCTGAAGTTAGCTGTCGATCGCTGAGCAGATTTGATTTTAAAAATTTTCTTAGTTTTGAACATTTTCTTCCCGCGTGAAATTTGATTTTGTTTAATTTTTTATTTTTCCTATTTCTCGCCTGCTTGATAGCGTGAAGCTCTAATAAATAAATAAAATAGATTGTTTAATTATATCGATTTGTGTATCACAAATAAGAAAAAAAAATTAAATAATAATTAGTTTGCCAAAAAAAAACATTTTAAATTTTAGAATAAATATAATTCAAAATCAATTACAGACAGATTGGAATCAACAATTAAAAGCCATATAATTTACGAAATTTTTATATACGTTTTCTAAATAACTAAATATTTTATTTCTTTGAGGGGGGATCGAAACCACAACCAGTCGGTTTTACACACACACCTGAACTCAGTAATTTATATGTACCTAAATAAAATTATACTATAATTAAATATGGTTATGGAATCATATTCAAACATTGTAATTATTTATTGTAAATGTATTTGGCGAAAAATTTGGAACGGAGTGTCTTAACACTAAAGTTCCCTCTGCCTACCCTGCTGTTTACGAGATACAGCGAGAAGCTAAAAAATCGAATTATAATAATATTACACAATTAATTTAATCAATACATAAGAAACATAAGAAAAGTTAAACAAATTAACATTTTAAGACATTTTAGCAGCTGTCCGTATAAAAAAATTAAAAACAATTAACAGATGTATCCAATTTGAGAAGTCAAAAATCATACATCTGCTGCAACCCTTCCGCGGGGTAAAAGGGGATACTTCCGAAAACACAGGCCCAATAATAATCCAATTAGGGATGGGCACGCTACAATGTGCATGGACAATGGAAATGATTAAAGTTTCCACCTTCGAACTACCCTCTACAAAGATTATCTTTTATCAGACACTTTTTTTAGTAAAATATTATAAGTACATTTTTTTTAGCTTCACGCTGTATCCCGCACACAGCAGGGTAGGCAGAGGAAACCTAGTGTTAAGACACTCCGTTCCCCACTTTCTGCCGAATTCTGAAGGCATTGCGTGTTGAGTGGCATAACTCAACGCCGCGCTTTGCCTCGACACCAGAGCGAAGAAATGGAAATAAATTTAAGCAAATACTTCGTCTCTTAGAGTGGGGATTAAACCCACAACCAGTCGGTTTTACAGTCACACTTTGTGCCGCTGCGCCACGACTGGCTATACGTAACTTACATACATGTATATATTTTAATTTCAAGCTGTATCCTGTGCATATCTGGAAAGATAGAGGGAACCTAGGAAGTAAAAGTTAAGACACTCCGTCTCCATTAAGACACTTTCGTCCCTACTTTTCTGAAGGCATAGCGCGATGAGTGGTGTAACTCAACGCCGCGTTCTGCTTCGGCACCAGAGTGGGAATCGAACCAACAACCAGTCATGATTATAGGCACACCCTTGCGCTCCTGCGCCACGACTAGCCTTATCTACTCGTATGTATATATCATTATTATAAAATAAATAGAATATTATATTATTTCCGCGCCTTATATGTACATATAAGACACGGAAAAAATATCTATAAATCAAAATGAATTGAATAACCATATATGGAGCCCTTCTTGTGTTATTATATTTTATTATTTTTGCATGTCCAGAGACAGACAGAGAGATAGAGAGTCGTTAAATATTTATTAATTAGCCTTGTAAACTAATAACTCGTGGATATCACAATTATATATAAATCAAAAAAAAAATTAAATCAGCTTCACGCTGTATCCCGCACACAGCAGGGTAGGCAGAGGGAACCTAGTGTTAAGACACTCCGTTCCCCACTTTCTGCCGAATTCTGGAGGCATTTCGTGTTGAGTGGCAGAACTCAACGCCGCGCTTAACCTCGATACCAGAGCGAAGAAATGGAAATATAAATTTTAAGTAAATATTTCATCTCCTCGAGTGGGGATCGAACCCACAACCAGTCGGTTTTACAGTCACACCTCGTGCCACTGCGCCACGACTGGCCTCAATTATATATACTGTTTATAAATGCATTAATTGTTTCTTTTTTATTTTAGCTTCCCGCTATATCCTGCTTATAGCAAGCAGAAGGCAGGAATAGGTAGAGGGAACCTAGTGTTTAAACATGTGATTGTGATTTTTGAGGCATTGCGTGTTGAGTGGCGGAACACAACGCCGCGCTGTTGCCTTGACACCGGAACGGAGAAATAAAATATTAATAAATAATAATTTATCCTCAATAATTTTAAAATATTTATCTACACCATTATACGAAGATGATTATAACAATTATTTTTTTATATTTGTTAATAAAAAATATTATATTTTTTTTGTTTTGTCAGCTAAAAAAATCCATCCATTACATATATTTAAATATGATTTTTTTTATAAAACAGCAACATTATAACAATAATACGAGATCTCGTTTGTACCACTATGCCGAGGCCCGAGAGGCTGTGTGTGATTGTAATCGCGACAGGTAGTGGGTTCGATTCCCACTCGAGGAAGTGAAATATTTAATGTTTTCTCATTTTGGTAGCAAAGCAAATCGCGACGTTGAGTTCCACCACCGAACACGCCATTGCGCCTTCAGATTTTACGGAAAATGGTGACCAAAAGTGCCTTAATGGCAACAGAGTTTCTTAACATTAGATTCTCAAGGTCCCTCTGCCTGCCCTGCTATGTGGGCCATATAGCGTGAAGCAAAAAAATATTCTATAATATAAAAAAAGGAAGTAAAGACATACTAAAAAGCTAGTCAAAAATACCTCATCCAGTAAGAATCAATACATTGACCGCCGTCGAGGGTGTATCGGAAGCACACGTGCCGGGCGCACGTGTGGCCAACCCTTCTAAAGGAAATCTGGTGCCCATTTTAATTATGACGTTTTTTAAAATGTAAAACTTAATACATTATTTTGATAATTAAATAAGTTAATATATTTTTGGAGTTTTTGGTTTTTTTTTTCAACTTCACGCTGTATCCCGCATGTAACAGATTAAGCTATGGATAGGGACCCTAGTGTTAAAATATTCCTGTCTCCACTTTCCGCCGAATTATGTAGGCATTGTGTGTTTTCTATTGGAACTAATAAAAATATTAAACATTTCATTTCCTCGAGTGGGACTCGAACCCACAACCTGCCGTGTTTAAAGTCAAACGCTTGTACTGTACTACACTATCATTCTGGTCAATTTGGCTATTTTTTTTCCGAGGCCAGTCGTGTGTGACTGTAAGACTGGTTGTGGGTTCGAACCCCACTCGAGTAATAAGTGAAAAATTTCTTTATATTTACATTTTAATTTCTTCGCTCTGTGTCAAGGCAAAGCGCGACGCTGAGTTCCGCCACTCATCACTCAATGCCTCCATTACTCGGCGGAAAGTGCCGATCGGAGTGTCTTAACACTAGGTTCCCTTTGCCCTGCTGCATGCGGGATACAGCGTGAAGCTGATTTATTTATTTAATTTATTTTATTTCAACTGTGTTTTTTTATATTTTCATCACCGTGAAGCTCCAAATAAATATTATAATCATATGAAAACGAGAAGAATTCTATATATGACAATAGATAATAATATATTAATAATTAAATCAGCTTTACGCTGTATCCCGCACACAGCAGGGTAGGCAGAGGAAACCTAGTGTTAAGACACTCCGTTCCCCACTTTCTGCCGATTTCTGGAGGCATTGCGTGTTGAGTGGCAGAACTCATCGCCGCGCTTAACCTCGACACCAGAGCGAAGAAATGGAAATATAAATTTAAGTAAATATTTCATCTTCTCGAGTGGGGATCGAACCCACAACCAGTCGGTTTTACAGTCACACCTCGTGCCACTGCGCCACGACTGGCCTCTAATATAATAATACTTTATACTAATTTACAAATTAAGATCGAAGGTCATATTGTCGCGAATCTTTAATCGTTTTAGATAAAATTAATATGTTTTTTTTCAAACTATTTAACGCACTTAAATTAAATTTATTTCTAAAATATTCTTTAAAAAAAGATAACGTTTAAAGAAACAAACTTTATAATATGTATAATTATTTCAATAATAATATAATGTTCAAAGAAATCGTCGATTAATTATGGATGTCTAGATCTTTCGAAAAATATCGATTTAAATATAACATTTTTCCTAAAAGATATTTGCTTAAGAGTCCGGTTCTGGTTGATATTAATTAGGTATTTCTCTATATAAGGGGAATTTATGTTCCATTATACTTAATACATACTTAACGCACAAATGTTGTCTAAATTTGTTGCAAATCATGTTATTTGTATTTTTTTTAAATATGAAATCTAATTTAAGCGCCTCGGCGATTTTTTTGTAAGTCTCTGTCATATTTTTAGGACTTTATTTTTTTTAAATACATATGGATTATTTGAGCGACGGTTGTAAGTTCGACTCCCGCTCTTCGATTCGATTTAATATTTCCATTTCTTTGCTCTGCTAACACAGCAAACCGCGGCGTTAACTTCCGCCACTCAACACGCAATGCCTCGAAAATTAAACGGAAAGTGGGGCACGAAGTTTCTTAACTTTATATTCCCTCTGCCTGTCCTTGCCCTGAACCTAAAAAAAAGACTATTATAGTTACCAAAATACCTACAAATTCTATTAACAAAATATAGTTAAATTTTCTAACAACGTTAACCGTTTACACGATACGCATCTCGTCAAAATATTTTGCTGCAACAAGCGCTATCTGGCATCTGCGGTTAAGGCGGAAATCGCCAATTCGAAACAATGCTGTTCTCCTCGACGGTATGATGGGTATGACGAGATCAAACATCCGATAAAACTATATAAAATGGGTTTTATTAACAATTTTATGCTGTTTTAATATCTATAATATAATTTATATAGTTTTTTTTAGCTTCACGATGTATCCCGCACACAGCAGAGTAGGCAGAGGGAACCTAGTGTTAAGACACTCCGTTCCCCACTTTCTGCCGAATTCTGGAGGCATTGCTTGTTGAGTGGCAGAACTCAACGCCGCGCTTAACCTCAACACCAGAGCGAAGAAATGGAAATATAAATTTAAGTAAATATTTCATCTCCTCGAGTGGGGATCGAACCCACAACCAGTCGGTTTTACAGTCACACCTTGTGCCGCTGCTCCACGACTGGCCTCAAAATATAATTTATGTAGTTTTTTTTTGCTTCACGCTATATCACGTACATGGCAGGGTAGGCAGAGGGAACCTAGGTAACATAATGTTAAGACACTCCGTTCCCATTAGGATACTTCCATTACACTTTTTCTTCTGAATTCCGGAAGCGTTGCAAGACGATTTAAAAAATTATATATTTTTGTTTATACAGATAATTAGTTCAATGAAAATTTAATAAGACATCGTAATATACTTTATTTTAGTGAGTAAACGCCCAAAAATGTAATGTATGTGTATTTTTGGTTGTATATGCAAATTTTTAACTTCGGTATGGATTTTGCGACGTTGCATTCAGCCACTCAACACACAATGCCTCCAGAATTCGGCAGAAAGTGGGGAACGGAGTGTCTTAACACTAGGTTCCCTCTGTCTACCCTGCTGTGTGCGGGATTACAGTGTGAAGCTGATTATGATATGGATTTATATATGTGATACTAGTACATATGTATATATATATATATATATATATATATATATATATATATATATATATATATATATATATATGTTATAATTTATATTATCTCAATAGCAATATTGAAAATTCCCTATAAAACAAAAGCCACATCAACTTCCCAACATCCCCTCAACCACCAACCCTCTCCCCTTATATAGGTAAGTACTATGCTTAATAGAATGCAAAATTATCAAAAACTTTCAATATTCACCTACGTGATGAAGTATAGATAACTAGATAAAGACCCTTGACTATCCAAACGAGTGTTAGGGCGCGTGCGAATGCTCTTTTTATAAGATAAGTCCGTAATTGTTTCCGGTGTAATTAAATTTTAAAGTGTAAAGCTTTACGCTGTATCCCGTATGTGGCAGGAGAGCTAGAAGGAGCCTAGTGTTCAGACACTCCGCTTTTTCAAGTTGTAAAATTGAACTACATAGAGCCTCGAGTGAGGAAAGTAAAATATTAAATATTTCATTTCCTCGAGTGGGAATCGAACTTACAACCTGTCACGTTTACAGTCAGTCCCTCGCTTGTGCCGCTGCGCACGACTGACCTCACTTTAAAGTATAAAAAACCACCTGTCGTACTTAAATAGCGTTAAGATTAGTTTAAGTAATAAATTTTAATTCAATTCTTTATTCGCACACCGTTTGTTAATTAGTAATTTTATTTATCATGGCTTTGATTTGATATAATCAAGAATGAGAAATTATTAATTCTTAAACCATACAATAATCATTATAGAGAACAGGTTCTTTAATAACCTATTTCCTTTTTTTTTTCAATTTTATTAGATTTATTTATAAGTTTTGAAGTTCATGGCGCTGGGGCATAAGTGGGGAATAGAGTGACTTAACACTAGGTTCCCAATGCCCACCCTGCTGTACGCAGAATACAGCGTGAAGGTGATATTTTTTTTTGTTTGCAAAACAAAATTGAATTTTCAGGTAAAAACAATAAATAAATACCTTTTCAAAACCTTGAACAGCAACTAACATTCACTACCAATAAAAAATAAAGACAAAGAATTTTAAAAAGTGAATGTTTCTATGCACTAAACACTACATATAAATCAATATGTTAAAACAATTTATTGGTCGCCACATTGCTCGTACGTTGGTCATAAGGCAAAATGGCGCTATAATTCTCACACTTTTTAAGCTTCACGCTGTATCCCGCACATAACAAAGTAGAGGGAACCTTAACATATTGGTAACTTACTCTGTTCTAATTACAACACTTCCATTCTAAACTTTGCGTCGAATTATAGAAGCATTGCGTGTCGAGTGGCGGAACTTAACGCCGCTTTTCGCCTCCTTACCGGAGCGAAGAAATGTTTTTTATGTATATTTTATTAATAAACTTGAAAGCATGCAAACAAGCTTAATATCTATTACATTCTGATAATCTCTGTGCTAAACAATCGTTTTAATGATAATAGAATAAGCCTTTTTGAGAAAAATATATTAATATTTACAATAAGCAAAAAAGCAAACGATTTAACAAACAACTTCAATTAAACAACGAATAACTATGATATTCAGCCACACAAAAAATCACAATTTAATAGGCAAAGGGAACCTAATAATAAAGCACTAACGTTCCTCATTTTCCGCCGAATTCTGGCGGCAATGCATATTGAGTGGCGGATGAGCAAAGACATGACAATATTAAATATTTAATTACCTCGAATAGGATTCCAACCTACAACCTCTATCGCTCATACCTCTGCGCCACGTCTGGTCTCAATACAATACAATATAATATACCAACTATTATACAATAACAAATCAATGCGCAATCGAATCTGCCTACGGATGCGTCACACCGTGGGACCGGCGTAGGCGCACGCCTCGCCAAGTCACCACGTGGCCTTGCCTGCGATCGTTAGCCGTAATGACTGAGGATTGACAGGGTCACGATGACTTACTATTTGTTTTACACTTCCACAAATTATAACCTCTGGCTTTATAAATTGCAGATTCTGCAGTCTATACTTCAAAAATTATAAAAATAAAATCAGCTTCACACTGTATCCCGCACACTGTAGGGTAGGCAGAGGGAACCTAGTGTTAAGACACTCCGTTCCCCACTTTTGGCCGAATTCTGGAGGCATTGAGTGTTGAGTGGCAGAACTCAACGCCGCGCTTATCCTCTACACCAGAGCGAAGAAATGGAAATATAAATTTAAGTAAATATTTCATCTCCTCGAGTGTGGATCGAACCCACAGCCAGTCGGTTTTACAGTTACACTTTGTGCCCCTGCGACTGGCGTAAAAAAAATATAATTTTTAATAAAAAAAAACAATCGGATCGGATGCATAATCAGAACCTAAACAAACTCTCATCAAATTGCTTTTGAAGTGTATCCCTATAAAAAAAAAACCTCGAAATCGGTTGTTGTGATATTGAGTTATTTTTTCATTCGTCGCGCACATACTTAATGCAAATTTAAGGCTTATGTGATTTTCTCGTGGATATCATTGTCAGAATTGGACCAAATTAAAATGGGACCTGATGCGATCCAGACCAAGATCGGAACCGATTGGGTGAACACCCAGTCAAAAGTTCTGAGATAACTAACATACAAAAATATGTTTTTGTACGTCTGTCCGCCTCTCCATCTATTAATATCCTTTTCTCAAGATCTCGTAAAGATATCTGAAGTATATATCAAATACTTAGGTCTACAGTCACAGACAGGGTGCACACCCACCCATCCATATTGAAATTTATCGACTTCTATAAATTATAGGAAATTTCCTTTGACCGTTGACAATTATAAAGTTAACACGTAACCCATCGGTGCGTGATTTCAACTCGCACTTGATCTATTTTTTATTCATAAGGAAAAATATATTTTTTCTAACTTTTTAAATATTTTTTCTATATTGTCATGGTAATATAGATTAAATATTTATTTAAATTCCATTTAAAACCAACTTTACATGACTGTTATTATGTTACAGATTATTTGTTTGATTATTATGTAAAAAAAACCAGTAGCTATTAATAGTGTCTCATATTTAAATAATAAAGCTTTTGTTCTTGTTTATAAAAAACCGACATCACCTACAGACATAATTAATTCGAACATTTCGCAAAATGTCATTGGCCATATAATTTGAATTTCAAAAATTATATGAATTTTAAGATATAATATAAAATTAAGTAACATCGTATATTAATTGATAAGTGGTTTTATTTTGTATTAGCTGTGACTTTGTTTGCGTTTAAAAATCGGTAAAACGAAAAAAATCGGCAAAATTAAAAAAATCGGTAAAATTTTAAATATCGGTAAAATGATCACTTGTTACTATTTGTAATTCATATAGCCCATGCTTTTCTTGTTTTTTTTTTATTTCAGGCTTTTGGATTTTTTTTTAATTTATGATTGTATCTACATAATATTAAATTACATATAATAACTGTACATTGTAAACTAAAGTTTTATAAATCAGTAAATTTAATAAAACAGTTAAGGCAATTTTGTCAAATAAGATTTTTTTAAATAGATATGTCCTTTTTTAATTTATAATTTGATAGAAATTAAAACAAATACTTAATGTTAAGAGATGTAAACCAAAATCCTATTAGTATTTGAAAGTGTGCAAACGCACAGACGCAAAACTTTTTAAAATCTTCTTTTAGACTTGCATTGAAAATTGAATGTTCCCAATAATAGAAAGCATTGTCTAACGACGAGACACTCCATTTTCAGATTTCCGCGTCGATTCGAGACATTGCGTGTTAAATGGCGGAAACAAACGCCGCGCCTAGTACTAGATTTTTTAAATTTTATTTATATATTTTTGTTGTTTTTAAAATAACATTTTAAAGGACTACTCTGTGGATTATCTGAAGACATCCAATGCCACAGGTATAGAACAATAGGGTATTTGAATCACAATCACAATATTGCGAGATTTCACGATCATTAACCGTAATGACTTTAGATTGACATTTTCATGACGTCTAAGTACTAAATTAAAGTTTTATTTATTTTATTTTTAAATAAAATATATTATATTCTTATTTTTTTTAATTATAAGAAGTCCGTTTGCCTTATATGGCTATTGAAATGTTCGTTTTACATACAAATTGATCGGTAATTTAAATTCCGCATTAATTTTTATTTTGAACATTAAAAAATAAATATTTTATAAGTACTAAAACGTGTGTTGAGAACTATTTCAATTAAAAAAATAAGATCTTTTTAAAATATGTAGTAGGTATTTCGAGTCGAATATTCAAATAGTCTAATAACTATTAATAAAATTAAAATAATTTTGCCAAGTTCATAGCCATTTTCCTCCGATTTAAATCCATTTTCGTCTACAGATAAAGAAAAATGAATGAGTGTCATTTTATCAGCTTCACGCTGTATCCCGCACACAGCAGGGTAGGCAGAGGGAACCGAGTGTTAAGACACTCTGTTCCCCACTTTCTGCCAATTTCTGGAGGCATTGCGTGTTGAGTGGCAGAACTCAACGCCGCGCTTAACCTCGACACCAGAGCGAAGAAATGGAAATATAAATTTAAGTAAATATTTCATCTCCTCG
>DWQW01008338.1:0-14056 GCA_018249695.1 Heliconius erato demophoon
TATTTTTGATGTACCCGATGATGAAATGCTTAAAGGTTTCTTTATATCGTTTGAAGGCTTATTAAAAACTGACTCATTTGTTTTTGCATGATTAAAGTCACTAAATAATTGTGGACCTGAAATTAATCAAATTGCATAATATAAGTGCGTTTCAACAGTAACATAGAAATATCTTTAATTTATTTTTATAATAAAAAAATATAGATGAAATAAAAATAAAATTACCCACCTTTATTTCCTGTCCTGACTGGTTTTATAACTTCTAAGGGACTTGATACATAATCATAACTAGATACACATTTATTTCTAGGCTCTCTTTCAGATTGTAGCTGTTTATTAATCAAAGAAACGGCGTTAGTCGTAGAAGTATCTCGACTACAACTGTTTAGGCTACATTCGTTCAGACTGTCATCGCAACTCCCAAATACCATGTTTTCTCCAAGAAGATATGGCTTGGGTTTCGGAATTTTATTTTTGAGAATACTTTTTGTAGCTGCTATATTCTCATCGGAATCGCACAAATCACTATTTGTAGCGCAATGTTCTTTATTCTGGAAGTTATCCAGCACATCATTCTTTTCCCCAAAAAGTGTAATTGATCTATCGATTTTATCATTTAAGGGCACAAAAGCGCTTCTTCTTTTTCTAAAGTCATTAGAGGGCGGAGGTTTTTCATCAGTTTCTATAATATTTACAGTTCCAGTATCTACTGCAAAATGTAGTTCTGTTTTACAAAATTCCACTTTTTTTGTCTTTTTGTCGCTGTCGTCTAAGGTCTTCATTTCAGTATATTTATCTTTGTAAACGTCAATTGGTAAAGTAATTGTTACTTTGCCAGATGACTGCAGCGTAATTTTGTCCTCAATGACTTTGGGTTCTGTTAAAGGTATTTCTCTAGTTTTAGATGATGTTGACCTTTTGTAGGAATTTGATCTATTTTTAGAGAGCCAATCTTTAAAATTCTCTTCTTGAATATAATCCATTCTTGCTACGTTAGAACTGTTTCGTGTATTCATTATATTACTCAAGTTGTCATTGACAATTTCAGATGATTTACATATCCCGCTGTCTGTAGATGAATCTTTAGTAAACAAAGTATTGCTAGGGGATATATAGTCTACAGGCGAAGTGTCTTCGAAACTATAACTTTTTCTTCTACTATTCCAGTCATCACTACCATTTAAGATAGAAGTATATTTTAAAGTGCTTAGCGCTACTGGTGCGTCAAGTAATGGAGATACTCTTGTGCTGATATGATGAATTCTATGTAAATCTTCTTTTTCATTACTTCTCCTTCGCAACGTACTTCTGCTACTTGCTCTTGAATCGAGATCAATTATACTTGTATTATCGGTAGAAGATGATTCCTCGCTAGGCATTCGTATTGAATTTATTCTTGCAGAACCCCGCCACTTAGATGGTTCAGAAATGTCATAGTCGTCTGGTTCAGTCACTTTATACCCTTCATTTCCAATTTCACTCTCAGGTGATGCTTCTAAAGGTGTGGAAGAAATTTCCAATGGCTGAGTAGGCAATGATGATGGCTCTAGAAAATTATATCCGGACGAGAGCACCTGTAATAGTGAGAATAACAAAATTAATAACAGAATTGTGAATATTACAAAAGAAGGTACAATTTGATACTGGTAAAGTAGGACTTACTTTTCTGGAAGAGTGCATTAAATAGGAAGATGCTGGTGCTCCTGGACCAGCAGATGAATGATAAGCTGCTCTCATTACACGAACCCGCGCACCTGGCGCGCTTGCGTGCAATACTTCCATCGCCCGAGCTACCCGTCTCGTTACACCACCCTCTGTAACCTGCAAATAAAATAATTTTAATACAATATTTAAAAATATTTATAATAAAATTTAGATCATCATGATTTTAAAAGTATTTTTATCAGTTTATAATTCTGATAGTACATCTTAAGAATTACTGGACTGGATATGGATGAAACTTTTTTCTTTGTACAACTATTAGGACTGGGCACGGGCAGTACACTAGCTCACTTGATATAGTACCATAATAGTTTAGCTAAACTGTAAAATAAGATGCAGTACTGCCTTCATAAAAGTTGTTTACAGTTATGAACATTTTGCATTGACAAATAAAACAAAGAAAATAGAGTATGTCGTGAAAAATCTTAGCTTAGTTAAGTACCTATAAGAATTAATTATATACTGTTTTAGCAAAGCTTATTCAATATAGCAAGCAGTTTTTGTTGAAAAATAAAAATAATTAAAAATTGAATCCATTTAATCAGTAAACGCGATTGTTTTTCCGTTTCCACTTGCGAGAATGATTATATTTTAATTGTTTTGTTTTCGGTAAAACAAAGACTAAGTTTTTAATATGATGACCATTTTTCATTTGATAAATTCAAAGATAGATATTAGATATTTATTATTGTTTAAGGTAATCGACATTTTCTTAATAGTTCTTACGCATATATTATTTTTTATTATGTTCAGTTAGTATCAAATAAATAGAATGGTGTTAAAAATAGTTAAAAAATATTTTGTTAAGGTTTCGTTATTTTAAAGAAAAAAGGAACCCGTATAAGATGACTTTGTTGTGCGTCCGTCTTTCTATCGGTCTGTCAAGAGTCTTTATCTCCGGAACGCTTGGGGACGTCGGGTTAAAATTCAAACTATATACTCAGATCTACGGCCCATGGTTTCCTAATAAAAACATATTTCTATATTTACTTAGAAGAAGGATATGGCAGTTTATATCGCAATTAACGCATATTTCAACACTATGAAGAGATTCAAAATTAAAAGAATACTTCCAGTTGACCTAGAATTATTAAATTTGGCAGCTAGCATCTACAGGTAGTATGAAAACTATATATTTGTAATTTAATCCCAAAAAGAAACTTAATATCAAATTTTGCCTTAAAAGAAGGCAAAATTTGATATTAAAGCCGCTACTTCAAGTGAGGTAAAAGAGCTTAATGTGCATATTCCAATACTTATTTTATTCATTTTTTAAGACGCGCTAATTGTACGGAACACTCGGTGGGCGAGCCCGACTCGCGCTTGTCCGGTTTTTTATATTAATTATATATTTAACTCATATTTGTTGATATAAAATGATTTTGTATAAGGATATACATACGAGTATACACAAAGGCGTGTCTAGAGTTATTTTCCAGAGGGCCTGGACTTTGAAAAAGTACTTGTGAAATAAAATGTGAAACTTTTTACTGTATTTCATGTCACACATTCGTATAATTTCTTAAAAGCACCTCTATGTATAGTTATAATGAATTGTATAATTTACGTAACAAACCATATAAATGTATACCTAAGTAGGTATATCAAATCCACACGTGAACACTCCACACACGTTGCAATAAAATTACCAAATGGGTATTAAATAACTGTTGTAATTTAAACTGTAATCGTATAAGATAAATCGAGATTGCAAAATTTAAATCAAATCTATGATTTAAATCAAATAATTTTAATTTATAGTTTTAAAATGGATTACTTTGAGAATCTGTAAGATGAAAATATAGATATAATGTAACGAAAGTGTCGCAGGGGTACAGAGTGAGATTGTTAAATCGACTGGTTGTGGGTTCGATCCTACTCGAGGAGATGAAATATTTACTTAAATTTATATTAACATTTCTTCGCTGGTGTCTAGGCTAAGCGCGGCGTTGAGTTCTGCCACTCAACGTGAAGCTGATTTAATTTTTTTTAATTTATTCATATATTGTCTGCGTTACGTTTACATCAGAATATTGCAACGAATTAAATAACTTGCACATTCTCGTGGTGACCTTCATTCACAACAGGTACGTATAAAGTTATTGTTGTGAATGACCTGTACGCGGGGGCGAAATGAAATGGTAACTGTGATTGCCATTCTACAAGGATAAAATCCTGCAGACGTATTTTTGTTCTTTGTTTAAATAAACATAATAATAATTGTAACAGAAACCTTTTTTTTTTTCAGCTTTACGCTGTATTCCAAGGCAGGGTAGGTAGAGGGCCTAGCGTTAAGACATTCCGCTCCCCACTCTCCGCCGAATTCTGGAGGCATCACGTGTTGAGTAGCGGGAATTACTATAACGCCACCAGAACGAAGAAATAAAAATATTAAATATTTAATTTCCTTGAGTGGAAATCCAATCCACAACCTGTCGCTGACGTCACACTTGTGCCACTGCGCCACGGCTGGCCTCTTATTATATTTTTTATTAATATG
This sequence comes from Heliconius erato demophoon, assembly GCA_018249695.1. Lineage (NCBI taxonomy): Eukaryota > Metazoa > Arthropoda > Insecta > Lepidoptera > Nymphalidae > Heliconius > Heliconius erato. Next base: position 4,223 of record DWQW01008338.1, read on the forward strand.
TAGCTATACTACTCTTAATACAATTGTACTTATAGCTATTAGAGCTTTCAAGGGCCTAAAGCAGATGTAAATAGTTTATTTATAAAAATAAATATAAATTCAAAATATAATAATAACATTTGATTGAAAATTATAACGCAAAACTTTTTTAAACATTCATAAATATGTATTGTATATATATGATATACATATTTATAAATAACAACGGCCAATTTATTACTGGTTTAACTAATGGATCAAGGTGATGTGAGATCAAAGAAATAAGTGACGTCATGTGTTGACTGAAACCAAATCAAAGGTCACTACGCAACCCACAAGTTGCGAACAAATAATGTATATATGTACATATGTTTTTTTAACATTTTTAAAGTGTTATTTTACACTTAGGAAAGAAAAAACGTGAACATAGCGGGATTCGCACCCGCGCCTCCTGGAAACCGATCAGGCACTCTGACCACTAAGCCATACGTTCTCATCAAGTTACGTCGTATTTTTTATACGCTTATTATTTATGTTGTTGTACATATGCTATGTTATAATACATAACGGTCATCCTTACATACATACGAGTACATAATAAGATTTCATTAGAAATGTGTGAATTTTAAATAAATGACCAGTTAGCGGTGGACGGACGGACGGATGTAAGACGCGGGGGCCGACGTATGGCGCGATGCATGGTCGTTGACATTTGCAAACGCTGGGAGTAACGCTTTACATTCATAATTAGATGACGTTGGAAGTAGAAACCATCGCGGAAAACACAGATTTTACGCTAAAATACTGAGTCACGGCGTCGGATAAACAAATCTATATATTTTTTTATTATTTTATATACATATATACGAATATATGACGCGCGAAAAGTTTTGTGATAAATGATGAAATTTCTAGGTAATGCTATGGGGATATCCAATAAGAATATTTTACTTATAAGTATTAGATCATGTTCTAAAACAAGTCACCCACGCTGAATTTAAGATTTTTATATCTGAGAATAAACATTTCACGTTATTAAGTACTATAACTCATCTGAAGATAAAATATTTCACAATTTGGAAACTATATCGGTACTTAAAAAGGAATTCTAAAGTTTCATTAACTTTTTTATGAACTTACAAAAACTTATACGCCATTAAGTTGCTAAACAGATTTGTGCTGACATTTAATCACAAAATTAATAATATATAATGCGTTTGATATTCGGTAAACAAAGCCTCCGAATGACCTTTTATGCAGGATTTCCGGGATATTGCACATCATTTCGTCATGAGATGTAGCAAATTTAAATTTTTCGATTCTTTTAAATTGGTATATATTTGTTTTGTTCCGTTTTACTTCCTATAATCTTAAATACTAAGATTATTATTATATTAGATAAAAATATGTATAAAAAATTAGTAGTCAATATAAGCACGATATGCGTTTTCTATAGAGAAAAGAAAAAGACATCAACGCGTTAGCGCTCTCACACATAATACTCATCTTTCGAGCTTCCGATTGAATAAAGGAAATAGATAGTGAACAATGCGTATGTGTATAATGTATTAGTGGGAAGTGAAATTTTACTTTAGAAATTTTGTAACTACTCAGTAAATACTACTTAATAACTTAATTTTCTTAGACACTTTCTCTATCTTACAATTTATTTAAAATTTCATTTTATATCTAATTTATATATATTAAATATATCTACAGTATATTTTATATAGTATATTTTAATAAAGATTAGTGGCTATCAATTGGATTAGTCGTTATAACCACAAGAGAGGCATAATAAGTACATATACCAAGTACCTAGGTATAGGTGTCCCCTTAGGAATCATTAGAATACGTAATAAGTAATTGTATATTCAATGACAAGATGCTAGGACTTAATATGACTAATTTTAACTTGTTTATGATAATTACTTTATTTTTTATGCACTTATTTTATTAGTAAGTAGTTTACAGTTAAGATTTTTAGATTTGTATGCCAACACATTAATAGACACATAAACCTTTTAAGATAGTTAATCGTATTTCTTGTTTTGGTATATCCCAAAAAAAATAACAACTGGTCCAGTCGCGATACAGAAAACGAGTACACAGATGTTGACCTTATGAGCACCAGTCTAGATGAGTCATTTTCGCCTATCAGAAGATATTACTTGGTCGGACGATCGAACCGCGTTAAGTTTTTAAGCCATATAAGGAAATGACAAGTTTATACTTTTGGCAATGACCGCCTGTAAACTTAAATGCCATAATCCTTTTCTTGTCACGATGTTAATGGATTTTGAAAACATGAAATATATTTTCAATTTGTTTCTATGTAATTTTCAGCTTCTAAAGGCAAAATTTTGCAACAATATAGTCAGCAGTCACTAGCCAGAAGTGAAGTCAAACGTTGCTTTGTTAGTTAAATTAATGAATTGATTTAAAATCCAGGGTGCCCACGCAGGACTCACCTTTCCGTATTCAGCTGTCCCGGCCCACTCCCGACGCCATTGACCCGCCACTTCCATCTCAGTGAGTGAATGTTTTCGTTTTTCGTTCGCTGCAGCTACACACGCAGATGATGTGCACTTAAAATCTAACTTAACGTTTAATACGCGTTCACGTTCGCACGTGGTCGCGGCGCGAAGCCTACTGCCGGCTCTATAGAGTCTATACACCTCGCATATACGTGAAACGTTGCCTTACACTTTAATATCTTTATTTCTTCTTAGCAAAAACATTGTAGGCACCAGTTCGATGTCAACGCCCACTACAGATTTTAGCTACTACCCAGTACCCAGACCGAGTTGCTTCCTACGCGCTCCGCGTTGTTGCGACATGCCAAATGGTATGTTTTATGAAGTTTGTATTTAATTTATCACTTATCAGATTAAATAAAAGTATTAAATTAAAAAAAAATAAAAAATTAAATCAGCTGCACGCTGTATCCCGCACACTGCAGGGTAGGCAGAGGGAACCTAGTGTGTTAAGACACTCCGTTCCCCACTTTCTGCCAAATTCTGGAGGCATTGCGTGTTGAGTGGCAGAACTCAACGCCGCGCTTGTCCTCGACACCAGAGCGAAGAAATGGAAATATAAATTTAAGTAAATATTTCATCTCCTCAAGTGGGGATCGAACCCACAACCAGTCGGTTTTACAGTCACACCTTGTGCCCCTGCGCCACGACTGGCCTCTAACCTTTGTTATATTTTATACTGGAATTGAAATGTTATATTTTATACTGGAATTTAACCTTTGTTATATTTAGTGCGGCAGTGTTTCCAGGTCGATACGAACTGGGTACCTTCAAAAAGTCGTCTATCTCCACCTTAAACCTGGCAACGCACCTGTAGCTCCTCTGGTGTGGCACGGGGTCCTGGGCGGCGGTGATCATTACCACCAGGTGACCCGTACGCTCATTTGCCTTGCCTTTATCCATTAGTAGTAGTAAGTTTGGGTAATATGGCACACCATAAGCCTTTTTGTAAATACAATGTTTCTTTTTTTGAAATCAAAAAGTCTTTATTAGTTAAATCAGTCCTTTGTACATAACACTAATCAACAATTATAAATTAATTTATTTCGACCATATTAGGTACATACTCTTATATCTACTATATGTTAATTCTATTGGTGATTGTTTCTTTATTGCACTTCTATATAAATAATCTCCCGAGAGCTTGTTAAAACAATAGACACCTGCTATAAATAATGTGTATTATCAAATTAACAAAACAGAAATTACTGTTATATAAAGCACATGTACAAGCACTGTATTGTACATACATTAGCGTATAGGCGGCTGCAGATCATCAAAATATATAATATAAATATTTCGGCTTAAGCCAAACTTCTGTTTAATTTAGAGCAGTGGTTCCCAACCAGTGGTCTGCGGTCTACTAGTGGTCTGCAGAAGCCTAAATGTGGTCCTCGAACGATTTTAATTTTATGACTGGGGATGGTAAGGCGAAGTTTCTGTTTAATTATCAGTTAATTTTTATTATACCTACATGCATAGTGGTTCCTGCTATTAAGAATAATATAAAAGTGGTCCTTGATCAAGAAAAGGTTGGGAACCCCTGATTTAGAGGCTGTCATGGCGCAGCGACACGGAGAAACGTACATTGTGTTTATAAAATGTAGCTAGCATATACTTATGTAAGTACTTATTTATATAACACGTTATATTTTATGTGTGAGTTTTGGTGAATATTTACTTTATATATAATAGTTACTTTATATTCAAAATGCGGGCGACTTGGTATCATGACCTCATCGTGACACACTTAAGTGCAATTCAAAATAGACGCGGTAAGGGGATCGAATCACACTACAGAGATAAATAAGAAACACGTTGTCTGTAAAGTTGGTTTACTAATGTCATAAGAAAATATTGATAAAAAAATGGCATATTTTTGGGAATTGAATTGAATTATTATCACTAAATTATAATTATTTTATAACTGAGCCCACTCAGGTGGGTTCGAACCCACAACCCTCGCGTTACAGCCACACTTATTTGGGCAGAAATAAGTCACAACAAACCATTTTTTTGACAAAAAATACTTGAAAATTGCAAAGTTTATTTCACCTTTTTTTATTTGACATGGATATTGAAAGTTACGATCACAAGTTACTCACTGTGTAACATTCACTTATCTCTTTATTACCATACAAACTCCTTCGTGTCTTCTCCGCACAACGTGATATTGGCTATGTGTTCAACTGGCACTCTCAAAGAGCCAAACTATACCATACAAAAAGTTACTCCATCATAATTTTATGAAGATAAACTGGCTTTTATAGTACGTAATTGAGGTCAGTCAATGGCGCAGGGGTACAAAGTGTGACTGTAAAACCGATTGGTTGTGGGTTCAATCCCCACTCGAGGAGATGAAATATTTACTTAAATTTATATTTCCATTTCTTCGCTCTGATGTCGAGGACAAGCGCGGCGTTGAGTTCTGCCACTCAACACGCAATGCCTCCAGAATTCGGCAGAAAGCGGGGAACAGTGTCTTAACACTAGGTTTCCTCTGCCTACGCCGCTGTGTGCGAGATACAGCGTGAAGCTGATTTATTTATTTATTAGTACGTAATTTGGTCTTATACTTTTCGAGAAAATGTAAAATAAAAATAATTTAAGTCAGTCTCAGTTTACGGTCTCAAGGCGCAAGTCTAGGCTATAAGTATATAGTGTTCATCCCGTTGACCTACCATACTAAAATTGGCATGGAAACTTCGGTGGATGAGATCGACTCGTATTTCAACGGTTTTGTTTAAGTACAGAATTCTAAAAACGAAATAAATATTAATATGCCTGCTAGAATACTTAGGAGAACTAGAGCAAAAAATCGTGTAAATTCGTAACAGAGTTCCGACACCATAGTTTTATAAAATTACTAGTATAGAAGGTATATAGAGCAAAAGTAATTTAACAAACAAAACACAGCTGTGACTGTTCTATTATTATATTGTAAAACAATTAATAAAATTTGTAATTCTAGGAGATAAAACAGTAGAAAGGCAATATAAGCCATGAGTATTAATATTATTGTATGATGCCATTGTGGCACAGTGGGAGCATGACGCTACTAAAACTTTCAATCGGCTCAATCCTCAAGTTGGGATTGAACAATCTTTAAATGCATAAATAAAACATTTTATTTTTAATTAAATTGAGCATGAATAATGAAATTATTTTTTCGGTTTATAATAAGTAACACTTATTATTTTATTAATTTTATTTGTGTAAATTTATTTTATTTAATCTTAGCAACTGTACAACACATTTGAGTTTGATTTTCACCTAAGGAAATGAAATTTCCAGCCTCGAGAATATGGCAGGAAATGGAGACTGAGTGTCTTAACACTTTGTTCTCAGGTGAAGTTAAAAAAGACAGAAATTAAAATAAAATGCATAAATAACACAATGATAGATACTAAGCATTGATTATATTAAATTGACCATGCTAATATTGACCACTATAATATAGATTACATACAGGTAATTTAATTTTCAATGATAAAATGTTGTTAGTATATCTATAGTTTCTTTTACATATATGGTAACAAAGGAACAAAATAATACATAAGATTTTTAATCATGATTTGGTTTTAATATAATTTAAATATATGTCTAATACATCACTATTTGTTTTTCTTATTTCAAAAATATTAAGAAATGCATCTGCTTTATCTTTGTTCCTTGTGTTATATGTTCTGCAAAATATAGCAGTGAACACATCTTCTTTTTGATTATTTAAACAAAAGTTGTAAAAATGTTTCTGTTCACAACTAAAGTTCTCACTAAGACCATTTTTAAAATATCTAAAAAATAATTGCTGACCACAATCACAGACCTCTTCAATCTCGGACCATTCAGTTTCTGTTAATCCAAACAGGAGGCCTATTGTTTTTCCTTTCAATACACACGTGACTTGTCCTGAAACATCACCAATTTTCAACACTGCTGTTGCTGATACATCGTCTGGTTTATAACGGTTAATTTTTACTGACTCTATAAAATAATCTGTTAAAATTCCCCAACATTTTGTATTTATTTTCAAATATCGGCTCTCAGATAATTTTATAGGATTTACATTCGTAAAAAACTTTTTATATTCTTTTTCCGATTTGAATATTTTCATAATTTCACTGTAAAAATAGCAATTTATATGATTTAAAGCGAAACATTTTGAATTGAATTATTATAATAATTTATATTTATTATTTTGTTTTGAAGTTTGAATTTGATAAAGATGCCACTTACAAATATAATACAATAGCCAGTTTACACGTTTGTGAAAGTATGCCCAGCTCCGACAAAAACTGACATGTAAACACTGGCTCGGCTCAAACAGGAGGCCAGTAAACGCCCACAAATTCCAAGGCTAGCCATACACACACAATATTATTGTCAATACAATATTCAAAATAATATTATTCAATATATGGCCCCGCACACTACGTAATATTATTGACAATATTTCTCTAAAAATCTGATACAGACGCTCAGTAGCTTTATTTGTATGTGTACGTGTTAAATCTAAAATGGATAGAAAGAAAAAACCCGTTGCTTTAGTTATTATATTTAGCTTACAATAAAACTAAGTTTTATAATTTCAATATTATTAATGAACTACAACAGAGTGACTTTGTAAATAGAGTGTCTTAATACTAGGTTCCCTCTACCCACCCTGCTGTGTGCGGTATACAGCGTGAAGCTCGTTTTACTAACAGACAATGATTAAAAGTAAATGACGATGAGAGATAACTGCTTTCAAAAACTATTATCTCTATTTGGTTATTTTTTTTGTAAATATTGAGAAGCTTTTCTAGCGCACAATAATTTAACTTTACCATGATATGCTTCAATAGATGTATCCTATAGCTCTGGATAAGTTGTCTGCCATGTTTTAATGAACTCCATTTAATATTGTTTTTCCTTAGGAGTAGTAATGTCAGCATTATTTTCGCTATTTATACTGTTTTCGTCATCCATCTTGAATAAAAAGCAGAAGTGTTCGCCTCTTTTAAATTATTTTTTTTTCGACTTAAATATTGCAGCGTACCCGCACACTACAATATTATTGACAATAACCCTGCTTCCCCAGATATTGTCGTGGCGAAAACAGAATTTCTGGAAATCTACAATAATATTGGAAATCAGCCGCATACACGTAGTTTTATAACAATACATACTTTATCGACAATATTATTGTACGTATGCAGTCAGGCATACACGTTTGGCGTTGGTTATTTTCTCATTCAGTTTTTTTTTATTGTCTTTTTTTGTAAGCTAAATACAATAACTAAAGGTACACATACAAATAAAGCTACTGAGCGACTACGTCAGATTTTACAATGAAATATTTCTAATAATATTGTAGGCGGGGCCATATATTAACAATATGTCAATATTATTGTATGTGTGCGGCTAGCCTAAAAAAATTAAAATAATGATTGTCACAAATATTCAGTTCTATTTTATAATTACCTAGTACTAAAATAAACTGAAATGATAAACGACAACGTTCTTGTATCGCCACAAACGTATTCTTTTTAAATACAATCGATTTAGATAAAAATCGATTATTTTTAACATCCCTTATTCGGACTGTAGAAGTGTAGACTGCAGGTCACAGAGTACATTCTGCTGATTTTATATTTATTTTTCAGGTTATATGTGATTATGTAAAGTTTTCCTATTTAATACGCAAATACTATTCAGGAAGTATTAAATATTAGTAAGAATGTCAATGATTTGATCATAAAATGAGAATTGGATGGTTTCAAAAATTTGTTGATAAATGGCCAGGCAAGAAACATCTTGGTATTTATAGATTTCTGCCCGTATTCTTTGTTTTGGGAGCAGCCTTAGAATATTCAATGATAAATTGGAAAGTTGGTGAAGTAAATTTTTATAATACTTTCAAGAAAAGACAAGCTAAAGATATCGTTGAAGAAAAAATTCAGAAATATACTCTGACTTAAAATGCCTGCTGGTGTAACATGGGGTCAATATATATCCTTTTCGATAGCTGCGATGGCTTCAATGATAGCTGGATCTCAATTAGTTCACATGCATTATCAACCTTTAGTAGATCTTCATAATTATATCAACAAAGAATTACAAAATTTGCCTGATAATATGCAGGAAAAGGTAAGAAAGGAGCTTAAAGAAGAAGGAATACTGAAGTAAAAAGTTGCTTAACTGTAAATATGTGTATATAATAAAATGTAGTTAGCTAAATTCTTGTAATTTTAATTTACTTATATTTTCTAAAATAACCATGATAAGGAAATAATTGATAAATACATGAAATACACTAGGATAGCCTAGCTGACTGAATCTTTGTTGAACAAAATTTTGCGTTATTGAATTAATCTGTGCATGTGAATTTCAAAACATTCCACAGCTAACTCTATGGGACACATTTTGTCCAATTACACAAAAACTACAATTACCATTATCACCAAACTACTTAACTGGGATCACCACATCACCCACAACATTCCTGCAAAATTTCAAAGCTTTTAGATTTATTGATCTAGGAGGAGTAGCATTGCAACAATACACACTTTTGACCAGTAAGAGCTTTGCTTCGCTCAGCTCAATAAATGATCTGACAATATTATGACTTGGTATATTATTCTGTATTTATATTGCAAGCATTATAAGTTTATTAATTTTAAATGATTACATAAAACATTTTATTGAGCTTGCCTCTAACATCAGAGCTTTTCACTAATTGATTTAGCCCTATACGAAGATAAGCTATTATCTTAGACCTTTGATAAGTTAAAATTACTATTTTATCTGAATATAACTTTTTAAAATCAGCTTCACTCTGTATGCCACACACAGCAGGGTAAATATTTCATTTCCTCGAGTGGGGATTGAACAAACAACCATCCCAGCTTTTTAAAATCATTTTGTGATATTTAATGTTTTTTTGAAGCAGTTAAGGTATTAAGAGATAATACATTTTGTTAGGTCTTTAAAATTTTGATTTTCACATTTTTATTTATGAACAAAAATCAAATCAGCTTTACACTGTATCCTGCACACAGCAGAGTAGGCAGAGGGAACCTAGTGTTGAGACACTGTTCCCCAATTTCTGCCAAATTCGTTGTTGCGTGACAGTATTCAACGCCGTGCTTTGCCTCAAGACCAGAGCGAAGAAATGGAAATATAAATTTAAGTAAATATTTCATCTCCTCAAGTGGGGATCGAACCCACAACCAGTCGGTTGTACAGTCACACTTTGTGACCTTGCGCCGCGACTGGCCTCATGAACAAAAATATTATGTTTAAATAAAACTACAATGGTACATAAATTAATTTATTA
>DWQW01008339.1:0-14056 GCA_018249695.1 Heliconius erato demophoon
TATTACGTTTACGTATCGATTTTAAAATTCCTGTTGTTATCCAAGGTTTCAGAATTCGATGTTTCTTAGGAATAATTTTCTTAATTGTATTTTTAATTAAAATATTTTTTAAGTTATTTACTAAAAATTCTCTTAATAAGTATTTTTCTTTCCTAAGTGTGGAATAACACTTTAAAAATGTTTAAAAATATATGAAAATATTTGTAGAATTTTTTTATAGCTTTACGCCGGATCTCTCACATAGCAGGATAGAAAGAACTTGAGAACTCTAACTCTCACCAGAGAGAACTTGGGAATGTAGTGCTAAGTAGAGGCCGGTCGGGGCGCAGAGGCACAAAGTGCGACTGTAAAATCGACTGCACGCAATGTCTCCAGAATTCGGCGGAAAGTGGGGAACGGAGTGTGTTAACACGAGGTTCCCTTGCCTACCCTGCTATGTGCGGGATACAGTGTGAAGCTAAGACACTGCATTTCTTATTAAAACACTTCCGTTCCTCACTTTCAGGCGAAATCTTGAGGAATTGCGTGCTTTTGCTAATTCATAATTATATATTTTGATGAAAAGATACCATTATGAAAGATATTGTGATAAATCATAAATTATAACCATTGTTACTTAGAAAGCAGAAAAAAGAGCCTAAAAAGTTGAGAACGAAATATCTCTACACAAACTTATAAAAACAGTTAATAGCTTAAAAAACAAGAGTCAAATATTAAGTCACTGATTACGGTAGCAACAAACGTTACTACAGTCACTCACGCGCGACTCGATTATAATTTAGGTAAGTTAATATTTTTGTAAAGACATATAAAACTTCAGGCCAGTCGAGGCGTGCCACTGTAACCAAAAAATGTTTAATTACCACTCGAGGAAATGAAATATTTAATATTTTCTTTTCTTCGCTCTGGTAACGAGGCTAAGCGTGGCGTTAAATTCCGCCACTCAACACGCAATACCTCCAGAATTCGGCAAAAAATGGAGAATGGAAGTTTCTTAATGGAAACGGAGTGTCTTAACACCCGGTGTCCTCTGCCTGAGTGGGGATCGAGTACACAATCTTCGTATATACAGAAGATCTCGGTAATATATACATAATGATATTTATTATGTACTAAATAATATAAGTAATATAAACTAGGCCAAAAAAGATTGATTGATACGTGGCAAAGTAGCGTATAAGTAAGTTTTACGCGTTGTGCCCACGGTCACTCACCTTGGTAGCCAACTGACTTTATAATTTTTTTTCTGACTATAAATTATTAATTTGTTTACCACATTGTGGGTCTAGGATATATGTCTTTGAGGCACAGTAGTTATATTTTTGATTAAGTCGATGGTTTTGAGTTGGAATCTAATTTTGCTATAGTAGTAATAAGCTTTATTTGTTTTGATACTTTTCTAGAAAATGTATAAATAAATATAAATGTAGACAGGATTGTTAATTTAATTCTTGCATTTTTCATATTTAAAAAAATAATATAATGATTTGTATTATATTTCATGATTTTAACGAAGAAAAAGTACAATATAAGATGAATAAATACGTTCCTATTAGCAATAAACTGAGTCAAAATTATGTTTATCTTTTTTAAAAAAACGCGATAGCTAACGATAAAATAACTATAAACTATAGTATAGGAAACTATAGTATAGAAATCTATAGTAGGTACAGAAAACTATAGCTTATAGTTATTTTGATCTAGCGTACCTGTCTACTGTATAATTGCTATTAATAAAATTCCTATACTCGAGACCATTTAACGGTTGGTGTGTCGAATTTAAAAGTTATATCGATATATAACTATTAAATTCGACACACCATCATTTTTAATAGTAAAAAATATGTGTTTATTATAAAATCAATTAGTCAGCTTCACGCTGTATCCCGCACATAGCACCCTGCTATAAGAGAGACTCTGCGGCAGAGAGTTAAGATGCTCCGTTCTCCATTTTGCACCGAATTCTGGAGGCATTGCGTATACAGTGGCGGAACTCAACGCAGCGCTTTGCTTCTACACAAGAGGGAAGAATAGAAAATATCAATATAATTACATATTTCATATTCTCGTGTGGGGATCGAACACACAACTAGTTTAAAGTCACGCACTTGCACCCCACACCCTGCGCTACGATTGGTCTCTACATATGCGTTTATTATATAATCAATTTATGTGTTCAGTTTGATATATCTAATTTAACTAGGACTACCACGTGGCTGGGAAATCTGGGATTGTCCTGGATTTTTTTATGCTGTCCCGTGTCCAGTAAATTCACTTTGCTATTCCATAATTCATAAATAAAGTAAGCCTGGTACTTGTAATCTTAAATTTAACATATATATATCCTTCGATATACTATACATAGTGTAACTTTGAACTTTCGACTTGATTTACTTGAAAGCTGACGCTTCTCGTGTGGACCTATTTTAATATGGTCCATTTCTGACAATGAAAAACCCAAGAAAACCATATATGTCTTAAATTTGCATTATGTATGTAAACGACAAGTGGACGAATAACTCAATATCATGCCAAACGATTGCGATAATTTTTGAATAGGTTCCGATTATAGGATCCATGACAAAGTAACAGAAATCTTCAATTCTTAAGATGATAATTTATAAAAAGGCGGTGAGTGGTAGAACACAACGCCGCGCTGTTTCCTTTCACTACAACGAGAAAACGCCCACAAACTTGAATCGAACCTACAACTGTTTACAGACGTTGTTCCACATTGGCCTTATATTTATACTTTCATACAACCATACACTTCCTGCTATATTTCTTAGAAATATCTCCTACATTGATTTCTCAGTATAAAACAATACGTTATTTGTTCGGAGTGTAGTATGAATTAATTGGTCTTTCAAGCGTGTTATGAAATCATGTGGCGAGTTAGAATTGCTTTTTGTGTGCGTTGTATTGACTGGGATCGGTGGGGGAATGATGGGTTCAAATTTCAATATTATCAGCTTCACGCTGTATCCCGCACACAGCAGGGTAGGCAGAGGGAACCTAGTGTTAAGACATACCGTTCCCCACCTTCCGTCGAGTTCTGGAGGCATGCGTGTTGAGTGGTGGAACTCAACGCCGAAATTTCAATATGAGGAATAGTTATTTTATATTGAATCATAATTTCTAGGGCAATTCTTTCCCCCCGATAGCTTTGGTCGCTGTAACAATAAAAAAGGAAACAACGATGTATTTTTTTTGTATTAAATTAAAGTTTATAATAATAAAAGCTCCATCCTATATCCCGAACACAGCCAGGTAAGCAGAGGGAACCTATTAAGACACTCCGTTCCCAATTTTCCGGATTCTGAAGGCATTGCGTGTTGAGTGGCGGAAATTAATTATTTTTATTTACTAAAGTGAGAATCGAACCCACAACATGTCGTGTTTACAGTGACTTGTCGCCTTGCGCTACGACTGGCTTCATATATAATATTATATTTATTTTTTACTAAACACAAACTTAACACTTTTACTTTCTATATATTTAGTAAAAAAAGATATAAAATTTCTAACTAAAACGTAATATTTTTATGAAAATACTCTAATATTTTTATCTGTCCATCGAAGTGTAAAGCGAAAAAAAATCTAAGTGAAAATATATAATTTTTAGAAAATCTTAATTATTAAATTAACGAAAGGAAATAAGCTTTATATTTTGACATAAGGATCTCTCCTCTTCAAGTTTTATTCGTCACATCGTTTAAATTATTATTTTTAAACACTAACTTATAGAAGGTTGTTATAGCTTAATGTAAAAATCATTGCTTCGAGTGGAAATCGAACCAACACTTGTTACAAATGGACGCTTTCCGTCAAATGATTTCAGATTATTCTGGTATTAAACACAGAAGTAAAGAAAATTAAAACTTCAATAAGAAGCGTCATCTGTTGTCGATTTTCTGAACTGTGTAACAAGATTCAAGATAATATATTTCAAGTAGTTCAATGAAGTTGTTCATTTATACGCTAGATGGCAGTATGTTTATTTTAGTTAGTTAATAAGAGAATATTTTTAAATCATTTACACATTAACCAATATTCATATTTTTATTGATTTTTTTCTATGATATGGGCTGCCTGCGAGAGATCACGCTGTATCCCGCACAAGACAGGGTTCGCCAGAGGAACCTAGTACTAGTATTACCTCCGTTCTCCACTTTCCGCTAAATATTGAATTTTGATTCGGTACGTTTTGGAATCTAAATAATTATCGTAAAGATCGGTGATAATAACTAAAACACAATTATTTTTATATATTGTTGGTGCAATAAGGTATTAAATTAAAAAATAATAAAATTATATATCTTTGACAGAGGCCAATAGTGATGCAGTGGCGCAAGCGAGTGACTGTAAACGTGAAGGTAGGTAGGTTCGATTTCCACTATTTATTAATATTTTAATTTCTTTGCTCTGGTTACAAAGAAAAGTGCGTTGTTGAGTTCCACCACTCAACAGTCAACAGTCAAATTCGGCGGAGGGCAATCACTAGGTTCTCTCTCCTATATGCTGGATACAGAGTAAAGCTGATAAAAATAAATAGACAATAAAATTATCTAACGATTAGAGAAAGAACTTTAAATACACTCAAAACAAATTAAGTTCCATAGAAATACACAATAAACGAACAAACAACAGTAACTACTTTAAAAAGATTGAAAAACAACTCCTCTTTTAACCGGACTCATTACTCTAAGACGTTTAAGACTTTGTATTCTGAAAGGAGCGCTTTAGTTCTAATGCAATTTAATGAGCTTCTTGTGTTTGAGAGCTTATTGCACTCTTCTCTTAGAAACTGGGGGTTTGTTAAAGAAAAAAAATATTTTTCTTTGCACGTTATATTTCGCACATAGCAGGGTAGGCAGAGGGAACCTGGGAACGTAGTGTTGGGACACTCCGTTCCCCATTTTCCATTGATTTCTTAATGCATTCTGTGTTGTGTGGCAAAATTGAAAGCCGCGCGTTGTTCTTTCATTTTTCTTATTTCCGAGTAGGAATTGAACCCACAATCCCCGCGTTTAAAATTGCATGTAAGCAAAAAGAATCTAGTGTCTAGAAACCGCTTATATTCGAGACATTGTGTGTTGAATGGTGAAACGCCGTGCTATGTCTTACGAATACGATGTTATTCTATCTTTCTTATGCATTACTGATATTTGTGCTAAAAATGTTATTCAATTGTACCTATTTATTCTACAGAATTTAAATTTATCAAATATATAAAAAAACGCCTACTTATATTTAAAACGCTGAAGAACGATGATTAAAAAATATATTTCACACGCTATGACGTATTTATTTTTATCTTTTGATTTTAGCTTGTATCCTGCACATGTAGCAACTGCAACAGAATAAGCAGGAAGGACTTGGGAATCTGGGCACCTAGTTAAGACATTTCATTTCCATTAAGGCATAACCGTTCTCCACTTCTCTCTCAGAGCAGAGCTCACCACCGCACTTTGCCTCTTTACCAAAGTAGGAAAATAAAAATATTAATGAAAAAAATAAAATGAAAATGTAACGAATCCACAACCCACGTGGTAACAGTTACATCCTTGCCCCCGGGCCACGGCGGCCTTTAACAAGGTTTTTTTTTCTTATTTTTAATCTACGTTGTTCAGTTTTAAAATAACCTTATATTATGGAAAGAAAACTGACTAAGTACTTTCTAAACGTGTTGCTTTGAGTGGGAATCGAATTCACAATAATCGCATTAGCAATCCTTTTACTTATTATATTTTAGTATTTATTGATTGACATATAAAAAAATTGTGTTTTATTGACGCAGGGGCACAAGCGTGATTGTAAATATGACAGGTGGTTCGGTTGTTGACAAATAGCGCGGCGTTGAGTTACGCCACTCAACAACACGCAATGCCTCCAGAAAATGAGTATCAGAGCCTTAGTACTAAGTTTCTTCAGATTGTCCCACGTGCCTGATACAGCGTGAAGCAAAAAAAAAATTTATTAAATTTATTTCAATTTCCACAAAAGTATTATCTCATATGACTTCATATTTGCTTTAATAAATCACTTCTATTAACATTTCATACAAAGCTGCCTCAACCGTTCCACGATTGTTCAGCTAAAGCTACTCCAATAAACTAATGGGATGATGCAGTTTCTTGGTAAAATCATTTATTAAGTAAAGTTAATACGAAAAATGTTATATGTAAAATTGTTTTATCAGGCCAGTCGTGGTGCAGACTGGGTGTGAGTTTGGTGCCCACTCGAGGAAATGAAATATTTTATATATGCATTTCTTCAGCTTAATGTTGCGGCAAAGCGCGGCGTTTAGTTTCGCCACTCAACACGTTAGGTTTCGAGAATTTGGCGGAAAGTGGAAAGTGGAGTGGACCGTGGACCAGAGAGAAAAAAATGGAAATATAAAATATTTCACTCTTGGAATTGGGAATCAAACCCACAACCACTGCGTTTACAATAGCAAAGTTGTGCCCCTGCGCCTCACTTGAATATTCTTGATTCGAAATTTGTAATTTTGAAAATTTCAATAACTTAAGAACATATTTTTAATAAAAAGTGGCTAAATTGATTTGAACGAGATTTTCAAGAGCAGCCTGCTCCATACTCTTGAACCCGATATTCACTTTGATCAATTCTCAATATATGTAATTTCGTACTCCGACGCTAGTTTCTGAGCTGATATTTACATATATTGAATTTTTCACGTACCTGGAAAGAAAAAAAATCAATTATTTTCTAGAATTTTACATATACCTACAGCCTACGTATTAAAAGATTCACAAATGGAAATATCGTGCAATGAGCTATTTTTCTAAACAAATTATAAAAAAAGAAAGAGCCCGAGCCTAAAATACGTATAAGAGTGATAAATCATTTACTTTTCTTTTTTTCGCCGAATTCTAAAGGCATTGTTTAGTGGCGGAACTCAACGCTGCACTTGGCCTTGAAATCAGAGCAAGGAAATGAAAATTTTAAATATTCTATCATTCTATTCATTTCCTTTTCATTTAAATTAATTCATATTACGAGTAGGTAGAAACTTTTTCTACAAAAATACAAGGGTAGAATAATCACGTCGAACCAAAGTAGTAAGAAGTAAGAAGGATTATAATATTATGTTTGACGCCTTTTTTATTTATTTCCATCGATTTCTCCGACATTTGTATACGATTTCTAATATTCTTTTTTTTTTATAATTGTAAAAAATTCCATATTTAGTTTTCATACATACTGATATAAATTTGACGTCGTTTTATTAACTTATTCTAGTTTCTTTACCTGACACAATCCTGGGCGCAGTCCCTCAATCTGCAGTAACTGCAGCTACACGCAGAATAGCAGGAGCCGGAATCCAAGCTGACGGAATCGAACTGGCGTACTCCAGAACTCGGCGGATGTGAGTGACGCCACCTGAAAGAGGTAGATAGAAAAAAAAAATTTTAGTTATATTTTTCTGTTATATATAAGGCAAAAAACTTTATATAAGGTAGGCAGAGGGAGGTAGTGTTAAATTCGCAACTTTGTTTCAAATTTTTCGAGATATTATGTATTAATTAGAAAGGAAAAACAAAAATTAAATATCATTCTACAGAGTGGAGATCAACTCCTCCAACACCGCATTTACAATCAAACGGTGTCTCACTGTGCCATTACGGCTTTGAGCTATTAAAACGACTTCTTTACTTTCTTACTCCTTCGAATGTCATATACTTCTAATTTCGTATTTCCCCCCGAGTTGCTATTTAGGTAAGAAGAACCTGGTATCTGTAGTGGGAACCACTACGTTCCCAGGTTTACTCTGTCTTCCCTATCTGTCTTCTATAAACTAAAAACAAGCTTTCAACCTGCGTTCGAGCTCCATTGGGTGGCGGAACACATTGCCGCGCTATGTCTTATCGAGTTCCGTCAATAAACACCCTGTGAGCTAGTTGACAGAATTTAAATTTTTGCTGAATTTCTCTTCACGTTTCCTTCTAACTTAACTTAACTTAATTTAGCTTCACGCTTTATCTCTAGCGGGGTAGTCAGAGAGAACGGAGCGCCAAACGCTACGGTCTCTACATACCTCTTTCGCCTCGTCCACTGTCATCAACCTCTTCATACATGCCCTCCGGGCGGTCCTCATGCTTTTTACGTGACCTTCCTCCAGTATCTTTGATACTGTGTTTTCGAAGGTCAACCTAGGTCTCCCCCTATTTCTCTTACCACTTACTTTTCCATCATAAATCTTTTTTGCCATTCTTTCATCACTCTTCGTTCGACGTGCCCAAAACAGCTAAGCACTTCATTCTCACGTTTCATTCTAGACTGGAATAAATCGAAAAACAAAAAAAAAATACCTCGCACTCTTGGTGTCCATATGTTCCACAACAACGTTCCATGTTCTATGTATGAGGTACAGCAGAAAGAGTATCCTTGATGATTCAGGGTTGGGAGCTTCCTTCCTCGACCATCTCCTACTGTTACCACTGCTAAAACTCGTTCCCATTTTGATAGCGTTTAAGGCATTCGGATAGATGATAATTTATAGTATTGTGATCTGAAAATATAAAGTTTAATCTTAGAGAATAAGTCTTCAAAAGTGATTATTTTTACACTTTTTTCTACATAACAGGGTAAAGCGGAATGAACATAGTTCGAAGAAACACTGTTCCCAATTTTCCGCTGACTTTTCGAGACATCTCATGTTATGTAGCGGAACTGAACCCCGCGCTTCGTCTACCAAAGAGGGAAAGTGAAAATAAATTAAAACAGTGGAGATCCATCAGATGCTGTCTTATTGCACTACGATGGTATAAATAAGTTTTTAAAATAAAATTTACAAATATCTGTAAATACTTAATAAATTGATATTATGGAGAACGTAGCTCAGTGGCATGTCATAACATGTACATGAACAGCGTTTGGCTGGAAACGCGACAGTTGTGCATCCTATTGTCATTCGGGAGAATGTATTATTTTCATTTCCTTGCAGTGGTAACGAAACAAAGCGTAGCGTTCAGTTTCGTTATTTAAAACGAAATGTCTCAAAATTTGAGCAGAAAGTGGGGAACGGAGTGTCTTAACACTTAGGTTCCCTCTCTAGCAGGAATGTTGAAAGAAAAGAAACGTTGCTTTTTTATTATTGTCCTTTTTCCAGTTTGTAGTAGGTACAAAAAACAATCAAATTTGAACCAAAACGAATCTATTGGATGCCTTAAATTGATTTGATGAACGTTTCAGATACATCTTTCATCGGAGTAACAATAAATAACCTTAAGCGTATTTTTCAGAGCTGGGTAGCTTCGGCATGTTTCAAAATGTCGACCAAAGTGGCCTAAGATAAAATTTTCATTAATTTAAGTACTTTCGCAGATAATTTGACAGTTTAAAAATGATGCTTTTGGCTTAATTTTAAGTGATGAATGTTGAAGAATATATTTCATATAAATAGATTGCGATTTATTTAGACAAGCTGTAGCATTAACCTACAGCATTGAGCATCCAATATTAATAAAATTACAAAAATGGAAGATTATAGCAGAACAAAATATGTTTTTTAATGTATGAACCCATTGAAATAAAACAAATATTAAATGTTAAGGGAAGTTTGCCAAAACACAAAACTGCAAGTTATGCACTTAATTTTTTTGTATGTTGGTTAAACCGTTTCTGAGATTAGCGTGAACAAACGCACTGACTAATAGTCAAACCGGCCACTATTTTTCTAATATATCTTCCATGTACAGACACCGATGAGTTACCGATGATTTTATTATACATAGTATAGGTAAGTTGTTTTTTTTTCAAAGCAATTGAATATTCTTAAGATTCTAATATTTTTCCCATTAGAAATATTATAAATAAAAAATCACTCTAAATATACCCTTTTTTTAGTTATACCTCTTGTCCTCGTTCCAAATAAACTGACAAAATCTGGCTTTCTTTATACCAAAATCAATCCACAACTTAGAGGCGTCTACGGATTAGGATATTTATCAAAGACAATCGAACTTACTCTTGTGTTATTTCTACGTATATTAATAATGGTTTGGTAAAATAATAGGGTTTCTCGTGTGGTAAAATTTATTTCTTCCAATTTACCACCATTTCATAAAGTAGCAAAGCCATTAAATATTGTTTATTGTAGTAATTGGATTTGCTGATAAAGTGTGCTATAATTGGCCCTTTGATCCAGAATTTCTCAATTTTTCTTTAGTTAAGTTAAATTTAATATTTATAGGCTATTTTAATAGAGCCCAATTATGGCATAGGGGTAAAAGCGTGACTATAAACGCGACAGATTGTGAGTTTCATTTCCATTCGAGATCATGAAATTTTTAATATTTTCATTTCTTCGCTCCGGCGTTAAGACAAAGCGCGGCGTTGAGTTTCGCCATTCAACATGCAATGCCTTTAGAATTTGGCAGAATATAGAGACCGGCGCGTCTTAACACTAGGTTCCTAGATTCCCTCCCCTGCTATGTGAGGGATACAGCGTGAAGCTAAAAAAGTGCTATTTGTAATGAATACATAATGCTTTTGCTAACAATGTTATCATTTAACGTTTGCTAAAATGATTATCGTCTCAACCTTATAATTTGATTATGAAAATTAGTTATTCAATAATTGACCACGATCCTTTCTCCGCGTTTGTTACACGAAGGTGAAATACTCATTCCACTAGATAATAAAATATCTTAAAGATTTTTAAAAATCAAATCAGCTTCACGCTGTATCCCGCACACAGCAGGGTAGGCAGAGGGAACCTAGTGTTAAGACACTCCGTTCCCCATTTTCTGCCGAATTCTGGAGGCATTGTGTGTTGAGTGGCAGAACTCAACGCCGCGCTTAGCCTTGACACCAGAGCCAAGAAATGGAAATATAAATTTAAATAAATATTTCATCTCCTAGAGTGGGGTTCGAACCCACAACCAGTCGATTTTACAGTCACACTTCGTGGCGCTGCACCACGACTGGCCTCTTTGCCTTCTATTTTTAATAACATAGGAGATCAAAGAGAACCTAATGTCAACGCATTCCACTATCCACTATTCTCCCGAATTTAAAACATTGCCCATTGAGTGGCGGAATTAAACGCCGCGTGTTCTAACTATGATAGGGAAACGAAATAAAATCAAATAATATTAATTATTCAAAAATCGTTAAATCAGACTCATGGCGCTACAGGGGCATCGTACTTAATATTTAATTACAACAATAATTAAATAATTAATTGAGGTCAGTCGTGGCGCAGCGGCACGAAGTGTGACTGTAAAACCAACTGGTTGTGGGTTCAATGCCCACTAGAGGAGATGAAATATTTATTTAAATTTATATTTCCATTTCTTCGCTCTGGTGTAGAGTTTAAGCGAGGCGTTGAGTTCTGCCACTCAACACGCAATGCTTCCAGAATTCGGCAGAAAGTGGGGAACGGAGTGTCTTAACACTAGGTTCCCTCTGCCTACCCTGCTGTGTGCGGGTTACAGCGTGAAGCTGATAAAAAAAAATATATTATATTGCCAAATGACAATAAAAAAATATCAAATCACCCAATAAAGTACGAAGTTATTTTATTAGGTAAATTACGTTTAATGTCGTAAACCGTAGCGAAGCATTAATCTTGGCCCGCCGTAATACGTTCACGTGGAAACTGACTTATTGGGTGTTTAATTGAAAACAGTTCGAAAGTATTATTTAGCGTGTGGGTAACACAGTCATTAATTAACTTAATTTAGATTAAAGTACCTACAGCTCTGTAATTAATAGGCTGTGTTGCGATTTTGTATGTCATTTTGGATGATTGTCGTTTTTTTAATCATGTTTTCCATTGTTTACTTAGTTTTAGAAACACGGTATGTTGATTATTCGGAGCTAAACACCGCGGTTTGTCTAAAAAGACCTTAATTTAGAAACAAAACAATCATTCCATCATATTTAAACGATTTCATCATTATTGAACCATATTTAATAGAATTTCGAAAACGCGGAATATCTCGATAATTATGTGGAGAGTGGAAAATGGGAGTGCCTAGACTACTGGCTATGCTTGTTTTAGAGTCAACTTGTATCCTGCACATAGGAGAGTAAGTAGAGGGAACTTAATATTAAAACACTTCATTCCCTTGATCCTTGTGTTGAGTAGCGATGTTAAGCGAAAAAAAACGTGATACTCCTTTATAATCATTCCAGCTAGTGGAAATCGAACTCCGTTTTAAATTGATAGAGCCTTATTATTATTACCACAACGCTGCAATGGCCTCTCGTCATAATATAAATTAATTCACAACTTATATTTATTTACATATAAGTATTTAGTGCAAAACTAAATAGTAAAATTAAATTTTATTGGTCATTGTCGATGTAAATTTACAACTTGTGTCGTGTAATGGGTATATTGAAAGCCTTTATTAAATATTTATTTAAATATAATAATTATTGATTATATTATAGTACTAGCGGCTTCCGTGCGGCTATGCCCGCTCGAAATATACGAATGTTGGTTTAAGTGTATTTAAGAAAAAACCGGCCAAGTGCGAGTCGGACTCGTCCAACACGGGTTCTGGATGAATTTCAGAATTGTGATTGGAAAATATCTTATAGGTTTTGATGATGCGGCGACTAAAGTTAACAAACTTAAATTGGCGAGCATATGCACAAATATAAGTTTGTGATGACTTTTTTCTACAAAATATCTATAAATATTTATAGATATTTTCGGTTTTATTCCTTTATTTATATTGTAAGATCTTACTTCGTCCTAAATTTTATAACTGTAGGTTTATGAGAAGTACACCATATATTTTGATTACGCGACGATTTTCATACAAAATGAAGCAAAAAATATACATAAATGCTCATATCTTTTGACTGAGTTGTATTCTAAGGAATTGTATACCTGAACATCTGATATTAATTTCAGCTTGATACTTCAACGCGATCTCAATCCGTCCGATCCGATCCATCTTTTCTCTTTTGAGATACAGAACCCTATAAATGAATTAATTATTTTAGTTTGGTTATCTATATCATTAAATAAATAGTAATTAAGGTCTTTTGGGAATTGTTTTCAAAAATTTCTTTTATCATCTTTGTAGGTAAACCTTAACTGCACGCATAGCATATATATTTTCCCATATAAATCCCGATTCCGCAAAAATTCCAGGTTACAACAAGATGTACTGCTTCATAAATCTCTATCTATAGTTGAGAAATTGCAAGCACTACGTGGCTGCTTCAGAGGGCGTCAACTTACATTGGAGATTCCTAAATGTTGAAATCTCGTTCTATTTTATAATCATACAATAACCAGTTTTTTCTAACATCATACAAATAATAATTTAGAAACAATATCAAATCGCAAAATATTTAAAATTAAATATTTAGAGAATTCAATGAAACGGTTGTTAAGAATAACTCTAAATATTTATTTAAATTTATATTTCCATTTCTTGGCTCTGTTGTCGAAGCAAAGCGTGGCATTAAGTTCCGCCATTCAGCAGGCAATGCCTCTAGAATTCGGCGGAGAGTGGGGAACGCAGTGTATTAACACTAAGTTTCCTATGCCTACCCTGCTGTGTGCGAGATACATCGTGAAGCTGATTAATCTCTATCTCTATCTCTATATCTTATAAAATAAGAACGATTTTTTTCTCTGTCTGGCCTTTCTACGTTATCTTCTTCTAAACCAACCAACGGATTTTGATGCGGTTTTCACCATTATGTAGAGTATTTCTCAGGGAAGGATTATATATGGTTTATTATATGTATATTTTATTGTAATTTGACATAAATATGATAAATGTGTATAAAGTACTACCCGTTCAGACACTTTCACGCAGAACTTTGCTGACGTTTGTTTTGGTTAACACACGTGTTAGTGAGGTATTCTTATTTTGGTGTTATTTTTCACAAATTTTTAGTGCAAATTGCGGTTTTTAAATAAAAGATCTATATTTCTTAGTTATTAGGTTGTTGTGAGTGTTTGTGGTGTTTTTGTCAGTAGATTAGTTATATTATAAGGTAAGGTTAAAGGTTAAGTTTTAAAATGGATGCTGAGCATCCGCCCGATCCCCCTGAC